>CABHPR010093829.1:0-13195 GCA_902168415.1 Peromyscus melanophrys
GTGTGTGTGTGTGTGTGTGTGTGTGTGTGTGTGTGTGTGTGTGTGTGAAGGTCCCAGGTTTGCGCCAGCAATGATCTTCAATTACTCTTATACCTTATCCACTGAGGTAGGATCTCTTATAATATGGCTCTTCTCTGTTGCCAGCTTTCTCTGTGGATCGCCAGCTCTGCCTCTGCCATCTAAGGCAGGATTATAGGTCACCACACCCAATCTGCATTTACCTGAGCTCTGGGGAATCCAAATTCCAATCCTCACAATTGTGTGGCAAATGTTTTCTTTAACTGCTGAGCCTTCTCCCCAGCTCCAGTGCAAAATGGACTTTCTTCTCTAATTCTGGCACCTGGGCAATCTTACCCTGCAGGTGCATGATTCAAAGATTTTGTCTCAGGACACCTTCATAGCTGACCTGGGCCACATGCAGCCTATGGTTGCAGGTTGGACACTGGGTGATTTTAAGGAAACTAATGGAATGAAAAGAATCCTTTAAGAGAAATACTTTTTGCCATGACACTCTCCCCAACTTTTTGAACAAAGAGAGAGAATGCCAAAAAGGTAGAAAAATTCACCTTGCACCAAATTCATGACACATTTTTATTCTTAGTCTTTGCTCCTCTCTCCACATATATTTTTCATGACAAAAATCAATTTTTTATTTTGCCCATTTCCCTTAACATTTTTCATGTTACTATATATTCTCTTTGTGGTTTTTATTTATGTCATATCATTTATCACTTGAAAGACTTTGAGCAACTTAGGCTCTCTGAGACAACCTTCTTATCTTAAAAAAAAAAAGTGGGGATAATTGAGGTTGGAGAGACAGCTCAGTGATTAAGAGCACTTGCTGTTCTTGTGGAGGATCTGCGTTCAGGTCCCATCGGCCATGTAAGGCAGCTCACAACCACCCATAACTCCAGCTCCACAGGACCTGTTACCCTCGTCTGGCCTCTGCAGGCACCTGCACGTGGGTGTATACACACACACACACATACACACACACACACACACACACACACACACACACACACCCCTTAAAATAGTTTAAATGGAGATGATCATACTTCATGTGAGATTGTTATGAAAATCAAGCTAGATAAAGCCAGCAGCATGGGCTGTGCAAGCATTCAGTTAGTGCTGACAATTTCTGCTGTTTTTAACTCCATGCCCAGACCTCATAATCAATTCTTCTCTGATCTTCAGTGTGACCATGTTTTTATATAGGTTTTAGTCTGTCAAGTATTTGTAATGACAAAACACTTTATTTCCCATGCCTTTTACTTGACTTTACCAGTGACTTTTCTGTTGCTTACCAATGTCTTAGCGGCTTCTTGTTGTTGTTGTTGCTGTAATGAAATACCTACTAAAAAACAACTGAAGGAAGGGAAGGTTTATTTGGGCTTACAGTTTGAGGGTGCGAGCCATCACGGCAGAACAGGCATGGCGGCAGGAACATGATGCCGCTGGTCAGAGGCAGATGACTGCTAGTGCTCGGCTCTCTTTCTCCTTTTTCATCAGTACAGGATCCAGCCAATCAAACGGTATAGTTCACATCCACAGTGGTGTAATTCATCTATAGAGTCACAGGCATGCCAGAGGTTCCATTCCTAGGTGATTCTAGCTCCTGTCAAGGTGACAATCAGTATAAGCTATCACAACTAGCAGCCTTTTAAGGTACAGTTACCATGTGCAGATGGGAAAATGGAGAGAGGTTTGTCGACTTGCTGCGACTGAATTGTGGCCTTGCCCCTCACTCCCCATATAATTAGATTCTACCCCTCACTCCCAAACTCATATACTTAAGTCCTGCCCCACAGTGTGATACATTTTAAGACAGGACCTATAGAAGGTAAAGGGTTAAAAGAGCCCTGACCTGAGAGAGTCCTTATAAGAAGAGACACTGGGGGCTGGAGAGATGGTTCAGAGGTTAAGAACACTCATTGGCTGCTCTTTGAGAGGGCTTGAGTTAAATTCCCAGCAACCACATGGTGGCTCACAACTATCTATAATGAGATCTGGTGCCCTCTTCTGGTGTGTAGGCAAACATGCAGGCAGAACACTATACATAATAAATAAATCTTTTTTAAAAAGAGAGAGACTGGGGCTGGGGAGATGCCTCAGTTAGTACAGTGCTTGCCTTGTAAGCATGAGGACCTGAGCTTGATCTCTGAGAACTGCAGTCCCATCCCTGGAAAGGCCGAGACAGAAGGATCCCTGGAGCTTACTGGCTGAATAGGTGAGCCTGGGTTCAAAGTCTCTTCTAACGCATGGCAATCTCTTAACTATAACTCCCTGTAAAGTCAGAATCAAAAAGCAGATCGTGTACTTCCAACAGAAAGTGAACAGAGTATATATTATCAGTCAAAAGGAAGTTAAGGGAGCATAATGAGGAAACACTGGACCAAAGGAAGACCTAAAACCAGCAGGGCAAATTCTAAACTCTTCATCTCCATGTCTGATGGCAAAATGCTTTTCAGATCTCCAACTTCTTTCAGCTTTGTGACCGCAACACCCCAGATGGGGTCATGTAACTGAAAGTTGGGATGGTGAAAACTTGGTGCCATTAAAAGGACAAACAAAAATTAATTAAAAACCAAACACACAGTATACCGGAGAAGGTCTGTGGCCCCACTCACCTGTGTTGCATTGCACATCATCACTGCAGCCTTGGATCTGCACTCACAGCATGCACACTCTGCCCGCCATCATACCAGAGTCACATGATACCTATGAACGCTCCCTGGAACATCCCAGCTCACATTTGAGATAACTGTGTGACAAACTGCAGTGTTTCCTTTTAAGTTTATTATTACTACATATTTGTGCTTGTGGGCAGGTGTGTGTACGTTGTATGTATGAGTGCAAGTGTCCATATGCCATGGAGTGCTTGTGGAGGTCAGAAGATAACTTTGGGGAATTGGTCTTTCCTTCCACTGTGTGGGTTCTTGGGATTGAACTCAAGTTGTCAGGCTTGGCAGCAAGCACTTTTATCTGGTGAGCCATCGTGCCAGCCCAGAAGTGAAATATTTTTACACCGTGTACAAAGCTTTGGTTCTTACAGAAATAGAGTGGTTTGCAGCCAGCAAGATGAGTCGGCAGGCAAGGGCACTTGTCAAGCCTGGTAACCTAAGTCCCATTCTTGGAGCCCATTTGGTGGAAGGAGAGAACTGCTTCCCAAAAGCTGTCTCTGACCTCCACCTGTGTGCCATGATACACACACCCCCACCCCCACCCCACACATACACAATATATGTATGTAAAATTTTTAAAGAGATAGAGTGTTTTAATTACAGAAAACAAAGACCTAAGATTCGTTTGTTTAAGCATAAGGAATTCTGGTTTGGGTTTAGTATACAATTTCCAACAATTTCCGAAATAGCCCTAAAACATAATGGCTACCATTTTGAACTATGTATTTACACGAAGCAGTGTTCTCAACATTGACAATTATCAAATAAAAATTGTTGGGAGCCCTGCGGCCCAGTTTGGACCAGTATATGAGTGCTTGTCCAATGGGTCTCCAGATGAGGCAAAAGCCCACAGGGACAGTCTCACTCAGCAAGGACCAGTGGACTTCGGGACAGTGCAGAATACTGCTGGGACCACACGGCCTGCACGCTCTCTTCTCTCTGGTAATATTCATGACTCTCTTAGCAGTTTCAGTGTCATTTTGTCAACCATGCATTGGACAGATGTGATCACTCCTGGAAACCCCAGTTTTCCTTGAATATCTTCCCCTAAAATTCTTTGGGAGCTGATACTTCTCAGGTTTCTTGTCTGGGGGTTGCCAGCTGTCACTCCAGACCCCGGGAGCTGTTCTGATTCAGCGCTGACAGGATCTGAGGCAATTCACCCCTATTCCTGTAAATATGCTTTGTTAAGTTTTGAATGATATTGTTGTTCTTGAAAATGTGTGTCTATGTCAGTCACCTTTTTGTTTTGTAAAGACAGGATGTACCTGGCTCGATATTTGGCCAAGCTAGCAAAATGTAAGTGTTGTTTTTAGTTTCAAGATGTTTTGATGTAGAAGTTGGAAAAAAAAAACCATATTTGACATATTTATTTTTGCTTAGAGGTTAACGTTGAAGGAGGGTAAAAACTTGTTAGTATGGAAAAGCATGCTTGTTTTTTATGTATAAGTAAAGACGGCTGGAGCTATTCGGGGCCGGCCACTTATGTGAAACTCATCTGGTGGTTGGACAATTCATTTCCTTATGCTGATGCCCCTTCCCTGTATCAGGAGCTGAACCCAGGCTGCTGCTGGACTAAGGCAAAAAAAAATATTAATCAAGTCTGCAGAGGGCTGGAGATGCTCTACATCCTGCAGAGTCAGATGTTCTGTCAAGATTGACTTCGTCATAAAAGTAAATGAGTGCATCCATCTCATGACCATGCAGATTGGCTGTTGTCTCTAAGGAGTAGTGAAATTCTGTGTATAAGAAGGAATTGTTTTAAAGTAACCTCTTTATGATTTAGTAACAATACGTTTGACTTGTACGCCTGTTTTACATTCTGATATGCCTGGGGTGGTGTGAACATTCTCCCATGAAAACAGCTCACATGTGAAGGAGCATACAGAGCCCTGCCTTGAAGGAAGAGGTAGCTCCTCGCTACAGAGCAAAAGGCAGGCTCACACTTCTGTCCTGAGACACAATTTACTGCCCGTGTGGCCATTATGGGACCCTTCTGTCACACACACACACCACAGGACACACACCAATTTATAGTCTAGTCACACTTCTGTGACTATGATGAAAATATCCTGACAAAAAGCAACTCAGAGGAGAAAGGGGTTATTAGCTCGCAGTTCCGGGTTACAGCCCAGTATTACAGGGAAGTTAAGTCATTGGCAGTTGAAGCAGCTAGCTGGTCGCAGCACACCACAGACAAGAGCAGGGAGACATGAACACATGCCTACTCGATGGCCTGCTTACAACCGTGCTCAGCTCAGGTGCCCCACGCTTACACAGTTCAAGACCCCGTGTCTAGGGAATAGCACCACCCACAGTGCTCTGGGTCTTCTGCATCAATTAACTTAATAAGACACACCGGGAACTGGCATAACACACACGAAGCTTTAGTTCAGAGTCCTAAGTCCTTCATATCTGACCCAGAAGTCTCACGTCTTCAGCCATCATACTGAAAACAGGAAGAGCACTGCTGTCCAGCCCGTAGCCAGGCAAAATCTTACATGCTAAGCAGGACTTGACAGGCATTCAGTAGGAAAATTATGGATTTTTAACATGACAATCCCATTTTTTCCTTTATGGATTATTTCTTTGCTACATTTTCTTCCAAATTTAATGACTGACTTAAAATGTAGGAACAGTGTGATTATTCCTTTTTCATATTTCTGTGTTGTACCCGAGAGATATGTTATGGATTGACTGTTCCTTCAGCTCTGGGTTTTGAAGAGAGAGACAAAGACAAAGAGAAAAGAAAAAAGAGAGAGAGAGAGAAAGGAGATATTTGAAGCCTTGCCAAAATCAATTTATCATTAGAAAAATGTTTATTTGCTGTACAATAATATATTTCAACAGTCCAAATCTTAGTTCTTTAAAGGATAAAGGGACTTATTTTCCACACTGATACATTACCTATGCATTCTTTTATAGAAATTATCCACTTTAATAAACTTTTGTTGGTGGTGGTGGTGGTGGTAGTGGTGGTGGTGGTGGTGGTGGTGGTGTGTGTGTGTGTGTGTGTGTGTGTGTGTGTGTGTGTGTGTGTGCGCGCGCGCGCATGTGTATGCTCACCATGGCACATATGGAGGTCAGAGGACAACTTTCAGAAGTCTGTTCTCTTCTTTCATCAAGTGTGTCCTGGAGATTAAACTCAGGTCATCAGGCTTCTGTCACAAGTCCTTTTACCACTGAGCCATCTCCAGGGCCCCATCTAAAAAGGATCCACTTTTAGAGGACTCTTGGTATTTATTTGGTTATATATCAGCTTATATGCTTAGGCAGCTTCCTTGTACATCCTAGACCACCTAACTAAGGAATGGGACTGTCCACAGTGAGTGGAGCTGGATCCTACCATGTCAAGTAACAATCGAGACAATTTCCCACAGACATACTCGGGCCATTTTGATCTACAGAATCCCTCAATTGAAGCTCTCCTTTCCGGTGATTTCCAGGTTGGGTCAAGTTGGCAGGTGAAGCTAGCTAGGACAAGTACCTTTCATCTGCCAGAGACCAGATAGAGTTATAGAATAACCATGTTGCCACAACATGTATTAAACAGTTTAGAGATACCTAACAAAGGTCTTTGCTTTCTGGAAAGGGAAGAGCACGCCTCTTGGGGAAAGGTTGCTTCTGACTTGGACATTAAATATGGGGATTTCACTGAGAAATTGGAGGGAGATGAGGTAAGAGCCATGCCTGTCAGGAGGAAGGTGAACAAAGCAGGCAAAAAAGACTTAACAGAATAAAACCAAACCACTAGTGATTAGGCAGCACCCGCAGAGAGAGAGCAAATGGCAGCTCATTCATCCCTGACCCAGTGGTAGTCTGTTTACTTCTGGCTTGTCAATTTTTGACTTTAGAGAAAATTTAAAGCATGGAGGCATTTTTAAAAAAAATTAAAAACAGGGCCAGAGGGATGGCTCAGAGGATAAAGGTGCTTGCTGCTAAACCTCACAACTGGAGTTCTATCCCTAGGCCCACAAGGTAGGAGAGACCCAGCTCCTGCCCCTGACCTCCACACAAGCCCTGTGGCATGTGCATCGCCCCCTCTAAAACATGTATAAATAAACACATACAATACCATTTTGTTTCAACAATTAAAAACTAGATCTTCTCTATGACCCAGCTCTACCACTTCTGGGTCCCCAAAGGACTCTATATCCTACTACAGGGATGCATGCGCACCCACGTTTATTGCTACATTATTCACAACAGTAGGGAAATGGATCCAGCCTAGATGGCTTCTAAACTTTGTTGTTGTTGCTGATGTTGTGAAAAAATATCATGACCAAAAGCAACTTAAGGAATAGTCTTGTTTTAGCTTATGGTTCTATGGGGCTGGATGTCCATAATGGTGGGTGGGGAAGACAGGGTGGTAGGAGCCGGAAGCTAGAGATCCCATCTCAACAACACATTGGAAGCAAGAGAGAGCAAACCAGAAATAGTGCAAAGCAATAAACCCTCAGCACCTCCCTCCAGTGATGCACTTCCTCCATCAAGCCTGTGCAAAGATTCCACAACTTCCCAAACAGCATCACCAACTAGGGACCAAGGGTTCCACTCCCAGAGCCTATGGAGGCCATTCCACATTCAAACCGCTACAGTGTCTGTCAACAGATACACAATGGACTTTTATTCAATTGTGAAGAAAAATTAAATTATGTATTTTGCAGGAAAATGGGGGACTCTGGAAAGTACTATAACAAGTAAGACATGACTCAGACTATGAAAGACAAACACTACATGTTCTCTCTTATACATGGGTCCTGGCTTCCAACATTTATATGTATGTATATGAGAAAGGGACTGTAGGCTAGGAAACTAGACAGAAGACCACACAGGGGCGGGGGACAGAAGTGTTGAGGAAAAGAGATGAGGGAACAGCTGAAAAGAAGCTGCTAGGAACAGGAGGGTGTGTGGGGCACAGGGCCACTGGGGAAGTGGAAAAAGAAAATAAACAAAAACAAATTTTGTTTGAAAATACCATAGTGAAACCTAATACTTTGTTTTTTGTTTTATTTTTAAGATTTAGTTTTATTTATGTGTGTGTGTGTGTGTGTGTGTGTGTGTATGTGTGTGTGTGAACATACATATGTAGGTGTCTGCAGAAGCCAGAAGAGGGTGTTGGGCCCCTGGAGCTGGAGTTACAGGCGTCTGTGAGACACCAGACATGGGTTCTGGGAACCGAACTCTGGCCCTCTGCAACAGTGGCAAATGTTCTTAATCACTGAGCATCTCTCCAACCCTAAAATCTCATACTTTCTACACTAATAAAAATTAATAAAAAGGGAGACAAAGAAAATGTACGTAGAACGTGGCTACTATTTTCATTCAGCTGGGCCTTTCATCTCTCCAGACCTCCCATGTCTCCTGTGATTATCTTTCGTGCTGGTATTAAAAACCGTTCATCGTTTGATATCGGTGCTCTCTTGTGTTCTTCCAGATGGTTCTTAATATTATTTTACCAAGCCCATTTCCTGTTTCATCAGCTCTTAGACACTAACTACTTAAAGAAACTGCTTCTGAGCTGCGCTTCTGCCCCAAGCCCAGCTCTCCTGGGACCCTGGACTCTACCTGGACTTGGACTTGGATGCAGCATACAGCAGGGGCCTGTTTCTGCCTCCTCACTAGATAGTAAGTTCCTAGTGGATGTGAGTGGGGCTCTCCATGAGGCTGCCCACAGGAGGCCTGGCTGACACCAAGCAAACCAGAAAGAAGGAGAGAAGAGAGGGAGGGAAGGAGGGAGGGAGGGAGGGAGGGAGGGAGGGGGGGAGGAGGGGGGGAGGGAGGGAGGGGGGGGGGAGGAGGGGGAGGAGGAGGAGGAGGAGGAGGAGGAGAGAGAGAGAGAGAGAGAGAGAGAGAGAGAGAGAGAGAGAGAGAGAGAGAGGAGGGGAACCTAACATCAGCTCGCTGAAGATAGAGACTATTTCCAGGTGCTGCAGGGCATCAGGGAAGGCATGTAGTCTTAAGGAGAGGAAAATCTATCTGTGAGTATGAGGCCAAAAGAAGTAAATAACCAGAAAGGAAGGAGGCAGGGGAGCTGGGGAGGCAGTTCGGTTGGCAGAGTACTTGCCAAGCATGCACAATGCCCTGGGTTCTGTTTCCAGCACCACATGAACGGCATGGTGGCAAACACCTGTAATCCCAGCACTCAGATGGCAGAGGCAGAAGGGTCAGGAGTTCAAGCCCATCCTCAGCTACATAGTGAGTTCACAGCTAGACTGGGATACATGAGATCCTGCCTTAGGGGAGAAGGGAGGGAGATATAGAAAGAATATAGAATTGTTTTTAATTTCTTATTTTATTTTAATCTTTATAGTGGAAAGAGACACTTGGCAGGGCTGAGACTCAGTCCTGTGGTACAGCCGACATCACATCTCCCCGGGATTCACTGCCTCTCAAACTTGAGCACATCAGTCACCTGGAGCAGTAGCCAACAGACAGATTGCTGCCCCTGCCCTAAGTGTTCGCTCTGGGCTGGGGACCAGGACATTGTACTTCTAACAAGCACCGAGGGGCTGCTGCTGGTCAGGGACACATTGTGACGACCGTTCTAGGGTAGTGGGCCATTGGCTTCTACTTCCCTTGTCTTACCCTCAGTGGATGACACCGCTAAATATTCCATGTCAATCACCGCGCTGATGACTACTCTACACAAAACACTGTGAGGAATTTTCTAAAACACCCTGTCAAGTGTTCTTTGTCCGTCACTGTGCTAAATACTCCACAGAAGTCATGCAAAGTAACCCAGGTAAATCATTTAATTTCCACAACCTTTGGTGATACCTACCTCTTTCCGGAAATTAACTTGTATTAAATCTCTTCTTTGACAATTTCAGACGTGTAGTCCATTCTGATCGCTTTCCCCGCCCCTAGTCTCTTTCCTCCCCATTACTCTCCCCACCCCACCCCCGGCCCCGCCTTATCAGTCCCTTTTCCATATTCGTATTGTTTCGTTTCTGTGACACACTAACAGGAGCTGTCTCTGCACCCCTGGGTTTGGATCTCTCCGTGAAGCCTGATGATCTCATTGGTGACCACACAACTAATGGCTGCCCCTCTCCAAGAATACCTCAGTAGCCCATAGTTATCCGGAGAGAGGTAGTGCCCTCCGCGACCCTCCCCCGCCGTGATTGACTGTCGGCAGGCCCAGTACAGTGCAGGCAGTCACAGCTGCTGGGAAGTCATCTCTGCACAGGCCGTGCCATACCCAGAAGACAGCATTTCGGAGCCCTTCTCCCCGTCTTCCAGCATTTACAGTCCTTCTGCCCCCCTTTCATTATACTCCCTGAGCCTTAGGGCGGCAGTCTAAATGACTGGTTTAGAGCTGAGCACTGGCGGTCCCTCAGTCTGGGCACCAAGAACGGTCACGTGCCTCTGTGTTCACTGGCACACTCCCATCAGGAACAGAGCGTCCTCTTGCTTTAGTCCCTCCTCACCTAGACAGCACGCAAGCCCCCAGAGAAGTGCAGTCCCCGAGTTATTAAATCCACCGTGACATCTGGAGCGAAGCATCAAATAAAAGAACACGAAATGAAGGCGTCGCATGGGATCTTCCGACTCTCCTCTTGTTCCAGTCAGCTCCCAGGCTCCCGAGCCGGCTCACCAGGCCCCACCTGTGGCTTTCAGATAGCCATCTCCCTTCATAACTCTCACCTTGGCTTCATCAAGATTTCAAGAATATACATGGAAACTAAACAAAAAATATGTTCACACAAAGAACTGTGCATGGTGATTATAGAACCATTACTGTGGTTACTTGAGACTTAAAGATTACTTCTCCAAAATGTATCTTAGCCAGACACCTCCATTATATCTACATTGGAGATAAATGTGAGATTGACTCTTAAAATGATTTATATTTATTTGCGTTCTCTCTCTCTCTCTCTCTCTCTCTTTCTCTCTCTCTCTGCCACAGAGCACATGTGGAGATCAGAAGATAACTTATAGGAGTCAGTTCTTTCTGCCATGTGGTCCCAAGGATTGAACTTGGGTCGTCAGGTGCCCATACTCATTCAGGCATCTCATCAGCCCCTAAATGCAGTTTGTATCCTCTGTTCATGGACACATGCCATAGCTTCATCTGCCTTTATGTAACTGTTTTAAACGTATTTGTTCTGTTAAGTTTTCTGAAGAAATTTAATCGTTCAAAACATACTCTCCTCCTCTTTGGATAAAAGACTGTCATTGATACTCAGCCATCCAGAAGCTTTTACTCTATCTGAGGAAACAGTTCTCAGTGTGGTACAGGGTCCCAGCCTCCTCACTGCTGTGGTTTTGGCTTAGTTGAAAGGTAGGAGGAAACCATTCATCCAGATAAGCACCAGGCCTACCTCCGGCCCACTATCAATGCTAGTGGATCAGATGGAGAGAGCAAAGAGTTCAGGAAACATCTAAGCATAATTGCCATTTCTTTTTCCTCCTGCGTGGGTGTTGGAGCTAATTTGTTTGCAGGAATGTGGGGAGAGAGAGTGCCGTAGAGTAATTGTTCCTCCTCCTCCTGTCTCCCAGTTTTAATTAGCAGAACAGGCTCCTTTCCCTCCGTTTCCCCAGCTGCCTTGTTTTATTTATCCAAAAGTCATTTTTTAAATTTCCATGCATTCAGATGCAGCTCTTAAACATGCCCGTTTCTCAGTGAGAGCAACAACAATCACCAAGAACCGGAGGTTTTCCAGAATCAACGATGAGAACAGAGAGCAGCAGCTTGCTGTAAGAACCCAGTCCACTCAGGTCACATGACACACACAGTCTCCCCAAACCCTGCTCCCATCCTGCTTTGCAGCAATTTCTTCTTAAACAAAAATTCCAACATGGAAGAAAATACCTTAAGACACAGGGGAGCTCATGAATATTCAAGGGACAAACAACTCAGTAGCGCCAAGGAAGTCCCTGAAATCAGCTAGATTCACTATGCTCCTCCCTACCCAAGCATATATGAGCAGTTGTGGGGGTGGGGATGGGCTCTGCAAAAGCCAAGGCCAGCAGAGTAATGATCTGTGTGAGGCAAGAAGAAAATCTGATTCAATGTGACTCAGGAGCGGTGTTGTTTCAGACTTCTAGTGTCTGACACTGGGAGGTTTATTTTAAGCACATTTAAGTACAGTACAATTTGGAAGAAAAGTTTCCTTATGCAACACAATCCCATGTGCACCAGGAGGCATCATTACATCAAAACTGTTCTGAAAGTACATGCCACTTCTTCCATGACGATGGGTTCTAGAGATAGGTTACATGTGTTAACTTAAGGTCTCAGTCAAACAGACAGCACAGAGGTAGGCTAGACTATTAACCACCTCCCATCCTGGTTGTGGGAGTTGGAGGGGAGCCAGGTGTGGCCTGGCCCTACAGATAGTGCAAGGGTGACCTGGGCTGTTAGGCACCTCCCTTCCTAGCTTTCTGGGTGAAAAAACAGGTTACACAGCCGGGCGTTGGTGGCGCACACCTTTAATCCCAGCACTCGGGAGGCAGAGGCAGGCGGATCTCTGTGAGTTTGAGGCCAGCCTGGGCTACCAAGTGAGTTCCAGGAGAGGCGCAAAGCTACACAGAGAAACCCTGTCTGGAAAAACCAAAAAAAAAAAAAAAAAAAAAACAGGTTACACATCTTTTTCTTTGAAAAGACAACTCTGCGTGTTTAACATTCCTGGTTTCCCTAATGCTATTTGTGAACCCAAAGGCCCAACACTGCTCCCAACAAGCAGTGAGGACTGCTGAGAAAGACTTCAAGAAGCTCAGAGCAACTTAGCTGCCTGGAAGAGGCAAAGACCAGCCGAATTCCCAGGAAGAGGATCAGACAAAATGTCTTACCTAGAAAAGACTCTTTCCAGCCTGTTGTGCTGTCTGTAAATTCTGAGATGAGCATCAGCTTCCCAGCTTTCATGAGCTGTCACCCTTGCTGGAGTGGGCTTTTGGTAATGCAGCTGTCTTTGAAACAATTCTGCTGCTGTAAGCAACCCCAATAAAACTCATTGGTACATACACTGATGGGGCTTAACACTGGTGATGCCATTTTGTCTCACCCCATCAATGAGTTGGTAACAAGATAAATGGGTTTTGACTCCTCTGATGGACACATCCCTCCTGGGAAAATGAAATTCTATCATTTTCTGAATTCATAATTTTGCACCAGGCTTTATTAGACAGCATGTTCTGGTGCCCTTACTTGGAAACTGTTCAGGCTGCAGGCAATCAGGGCCTGACTAACTCACCTACCTCAAGCTTGCTCCTATCCTACCCGCTAAAGCTCACTTCTGTGACTCTCCCCAGGGCTGCACTTTCTTGCCATCCTGAGTGAAGCTTGGTAGATTTAATGAAAGCCTGTCAGCATCTGGTTAGTTCCTCCTGGTGTATCTTCTGCCATGTACCAAGTTGGACTTTGGTGATGTCCTTACTTTGGTCTATTGTCAGTTCTGTGTCTGCAATGAGTAGAGGTTTGCTCATGTTTCCCTAAGAATAGTGTCACACAACACCCCTACACACACACACACACACACACACACACACACACACACACACACACA
>CABHPR010093829.1:23423-42959 GCA_902168415.1 Peromyscus melanophrys
GTGTGTGTGTGTGTGTGTGTGTGTGTGTGTGTGTGTGTGTGTGTGTGATGCCACAGCACATATGTTGAGATCAGAGGATAATGTGGAGGAGTTTGGTCTCTCCTTCTACCCTGTGGGTTCTGGGGATCAAACTCCCGTCATCAGGCTTGGCACAAGTGTCTTTACCCACTGAGCCACCCTGATCTCCCCAGCTCCTAAGAAGGCTCCTTTTAGCAGCTTCTTTGCCTGACTCATCTTGAGCCTACTTGATGGGGAGAGGGTGTGAGGAACAGGCTCTTTTCTGTTTGACTGCTGATACTGACAGCCTTGGTTTCTGTGAGCTCACGGCTTGATCATGCATGTGATCCCTGGAGCTATAATCCCTTCCTCCCTTCCTATGAATGAAGAAACGGCCCAGAGAGGGGAAGTCATTTCCTCAATGTCTCACTGTAAGCTCTTCCAAGATCCGAGAGCTGCTGTCCTGGAGGCTCTGATGTTCTCTGCTCTGCCCTTCTCCAGATGATAATCCCCATGGAGGCAGAGCATCCAAAGTTCCCACTCCCTAATGCCTTTGAAGCTTTTAGATCTAGGCCAGCTCTTCCAGGCTGAGCTTACCTTTCTTTGATGTAAACTTGCCCTAGATGTTCCAAAATCCAACTGCTTGAAAGTAACTCCTTTCCCTGAGCTCAGGAGCTGTGGCCCCAGAGTGGGGATGCAGCATGCAGCCTGACCAATTCACAAATAGCAGACAGAAAGCGTACGAGTTGCGACTTTGGGTTCTTAGGATGAATACAAAGCCAGAGTGATTAAAAAGGAACCTGGGGCTGGGGATGTGGTTCAGTGCACAACAAAAGCCCTGAGTTCATTCACCAACACTGCAAAACAGTCGTGGAGTGCATGCTTATAATCCCAACACTCCAGGAGGCAGGAAGATCAGAAGTTCAAGATCATCCATGACTATACAGTTTGGTGTCAGGCTGGACTATATGAAATCCTAATTTTTTAAAAATTTAATTAAAAAACAGAGAATTGGAAAAAAATTATCTTAGTTGTTTTGAGATTTCAGGTAGCCCAGGCTGGCCTCGAACTTGGTGTGAAGCCGAAGATGGCCCTGAACTCCTGCTTCTACTTCCCGTGAGCTGGGATTAAAGACGCGGGCCATCTTGTTTGACAAACCACTGAACGACCATAGAGAACCATTACATACTTAGGAAGGAGGGTGGGCGGCTGTTTGCTGCCAGTGTGACGTCAAGTACAGCTGCTGCCTGGATGCTCAGTGGGAACCAGCTGTTCCCAATGCTGCAGCCTCAGCACCTGAGTATATGGTTATCCTTGTTTCCGCCCCTTCAATCTGTGTCTGATTCAGTGTGGGCAGATGTACCTGGCTGATTCAGACCAGGTCTCAGGAAAGCGAACAGCTTTCCTAATGGGAGTTGTATTGGTTGCTTTCTCCACTGGTGTAACAGAATGCCTGGCAGGAACCACTACCTGAAGGGTTTATAGTGGCTCAGAGTTGGAGGGCACAGTCCACCATAGTGGGGAAGGCAGGCAGCGTGAGTGGCATGAGACACCTGCTGTCTGGGTCCAGAGATGTGAATGCTAATGCATCGCAGGATCACAGCTTAGGCTGTCACCTTCAGAGTGGGCCTTCCTTCCTTAGGCATTTCTGGGAATATCCTGAGGTATGTTTTCAGTGATTCTAATTCCCACCAAGTTGACTGTCACTATTAACCACCACAGGAGACCTCAGCAGCCTTTCAGGACTTGAACAGGAAGTCTAAATGCTGCACAGCAACTTAAAAACAAAAACCTTCCTCCCCATCACAGGCGTGGATGCTGAGTCAAGAGGGGACTTCCTTCCAAAAGGCACAGGGCCAAGGAAAATAAGTTTTATCTCCTGTGTGGATACCAACCCACAGAATGGGCAGCACCAAGCTGAATGGGCAGCACCAAGCAATCCCAGGTTGCCTATAGCACGCTTCTTCCCATACAAGTCATTCAAAAAGACACAGCTGCTTCCCTCCGGTGAGCCTGGGCATCTGCCTCCTGAGGATAATAATTGTGGATGACTACACATATTAACACCATTTCCTGTGCTGGTCTTTCAACTAGCCAAGACCACAGCAGAGTACCAGGTACTCATGCCCATGATGAGCACACAGGAGGCAGAGGTGGAGATGCAAATGTGAGGCTAGCCAGCTCTACATAGCAAGCAGCAGGCAGAGGTACGAAGTGAGACTGTCAAAAGAGAAGACGGTCAGGGCAGACAAGGTCCAACAAGAGACTGACACATGGGGACCGGAGACTTTACAAACCCAGCTACATGAGAGCCACTGAGCAGGTTCCCTGCCCCACCAGTGATCAGCTAAAACCCTCCTGGGGTGAGACAAGACGACCTCCGAGTCCTGTCTACAGGGACTGCAAGAAGGTAACCGCACTCATACACACACAGGCATGTGTACACATAATTAAAAAGAAAAATTTAGGCAAGATCCCTGTAGACTTAACTATTAAGTGCCAGGTGTTAGGAACTTATGAAACTAAGTAGCCAGAATTTAGTGGCATCTGGCAATTCTGGATTTCAAAGAATGACAACAAAGTACAGCTTTGTAGTTAAATGCCACACCAAACACTCCGGAGTGCAAGGACTCCTAAGATCTGGCTGAACCACTGCTCAATTTGACCTCTGTTCATTTTCAACTGTCATTTCAAGGGACTTTGTTTTCAGGGCTCTTAGGAAATCAGTTCTGACCCAACCCACTGTCCAGGATGAAGTTTCAGAGGGCTGGTGGCTGGGGTTCGTCCCCTGTACCCTGACAAGTTGTGCTGTCGAGAATCTAAATGAGCATTACTCATCTTCATGTGTATGTGAACAGAGGTCGGAGGTTGATAATCATTCCACAGGGCCTTCTTTCAAACCCAGAGCTCATCAATATGCCACTTGTAACCACAGGTAGACTGCCATGTCTACCTGGCACATGTTCCAGGGATCCTAACTCTGGTTTGGCAAGCGTTTTACCTGTGGTCAGGCAAGGCAGTGCATGCTTTTACTTATTTATTGGTTTTACGAGACAGGGTTTCTCTGTGTAGCTTTGGTACTGTCCTGGAACTCACTCTGTAACCTAGGCTGGCCTTGAACTCACAGAAATCCGCCTGGCTCTGCCTCCTGAGTGCTGGGATTAAAGGCGTGTGCCACCACCGCCTGGTGCATGCTTTTAATCCTAGTATTCTTAGGAGCTAGAGACAGGAGGCTCTGTGAATTCAGCCTGCTCTCGCAGGAAAACTGTCCCAGAAGTCTTTGCTAAGTTACTGATGGTCTCACACCTCTCTTGTTGAGTCGACGATATCTAACCTCTCTCTCCTCCTCCCTGTCAGGGCACTGCATTCCAACATTTCTTATTCCTACAGATGTGTGTGTGGGCACATGCCTGTCATGGCACCCGTGTGAAGGTAAGAGGATAACCGTGGCTGTCAGTCTTTACCTTCCACCTTCTTAAACAGCGTTCGAGTTGTGACACGGCAAGACAATGCAGAGGCTCCTCCATCTTGTATTTTTGCTGAGGCCATTTCAGGCTTAACTAGAATTTGATCTCCTTGATGGAGAATCCCATGGAAAATCACCCTATTCCAGGAATCTAAGTTCAAGATGCCCCAGGTAACTTAGCTTAGCTTGTTAATTTGCTTGCTCCTGCAAAACCTCTCCCTCCAGCTGCAGAACAAGATACTAGCATGTGCTTTTTGCCTTTAAAAGCCTCCTGCTCAAATGCTTGGGCTACACTTGGGTCCCAAATACCTGTGTAGTCCCAGCTAACTGGAATACTTTCAAAACTGGCTACACTGTGGTTCAGTGGTCATCTCTGTATCCCCTTAGTTGTCCAAGGATTCACCCATCTTTCCTTCCATCTTGCTGTAGGGATGCTGGAATTGTACAGGCCTTACAATGCCTGTATTTTAAGTAGTTTCTGGGGATTTGAACTCACGTTATTCATCTCCCCAGACCAATTATGTGTACTGGGAAAAAACGTAAAAAACAAAACTAAACAAACAAAAACAAAACCCATCCAACCAACAAAACCCCACCATTTAAAAGTCAGGAACATACAAAAGGGTACCACTTTTATGTCCAGTTCATGTGTGCACATGTGGAGGTCAGAAGTTACCTTGGCATATCTTCCTCTGTTGCTTCCCACCTTACTATTGAGACAGGGTCTCTCACTGAACATGGAATTGCATTTGGCTAGACCAGCTGGCCAGGAAGCTCCAGGACCCGCCTGTCTCTGGCTCCATAGCATTGGAGTGCCATGTGCTGCTGTGCCCGGCACTTTTTGTGGATGCTGAACACAGGTCCTAGTATTTGTGCAGTGGACACTTTATCCACTGAGTCATCTTCTCAGCCCCAGTGACAGACACCACTGAAGGTGTTCATTAATTTGTTCCCAATAGTCTTTGCCCTTCTATATCTGCAGCATTTTCAGGGGCTCCAGGTTATTGCTAAGGTCCAAGAAATAAAAACAAGCCTATTTTCATTACATCACCGTAACCGTCCTTATACCAAAAGGGAAAGGTACAAAAGGCATTAGAACAAAGACATGGTTTGTTTATGGGAGTATTTAAAAATAAAATATTATCATCATAGTAAAGGCAGAAAGATCCTAAAGGTGATTGAAAAAGTTCCTTTTTAAAGAGAAAGGGGAAATTAGGGCAGAGTCAGTCCGGGTGGAAAGCCGTTCCCTTCAGTGGGAGAACTGCCTGCGGTCTGCCGTCTTCTTGCTGATGTGTTTGAAGATCTTGGACTTCTCCACTTGCTTTGTTTTCTGGTAGCCGAATCCACCACCACCTCCTCTCTTTTTAAGCTTGCCGTCATGGCTGCTCACGTCTACAGGTGAATGTTAAGGAAGCCAAGCAACAAAGGACAAGCTACGTTAGAGGAAACCCCAACATGCCCAGCACCACCTCGTGCCACTCTCTGCTGGACAAACGGAGACGTGGGGCCTGAGGCTGGACAAGGAACCCGCAGGAGACCAGGAGGGACAATAAGCTTGTACACCAAAATGAAGAGGAATGACTTTAACCAATCCGTCCTGGAGTTCATCAGTTACTACAGCAGCATTCAAAGTGGTCTTCTTCATATCTGGTTCTTTCTTCTGAAAATATCAAGTCAACACACACACACACCCTGCAATAGAACCAACTGGGAAGTTCCTTTTACCTTTATCTATAGCAAGGCTTGGGTTTGTTTTCTGTGCCAGCCTTCCCATTTCCTTATAGATAAATAACCCTCCGACGGCTATGAGGCTGGGAACTCTGAAAGCTCTTCTCCACTCTCTTCAGCTGCTACTTCCCATCTCTCTGCTTCTACTCAGAAGACACAACTACCTGCCTTTCACTGACAGTCATGTTTTTCTCTCTCTAATATTATTCTGTGTGTATGGATGTAGTGTGTCCTAACTTTGAGATATTTGGATCTCTCCGTTCACTGTGGGTCCTGGGAATCAAACTTGGGTTGCCAGGCTTGCTGGGAAAATGCTTTTATCTACCATGCCATCCTTAGTACTTTACAGACTTAAATCCTGAGCTGCCTTATTCTGGTAATTCGCACGTCAGTGACAAGTCCTTGCTGACCCTCTTCCTAGTCCCATGTCCTATGCTACTGCAGACAGATAAGCATGGGCTAGGATAAACTCAGAGCCTTTGGCTGGCAGCTATACCAACTCACTGCTAAGCCCCAACAGCCCCGCTAAGGCCCTTAATTGCAGCACAATGTAATAACAAAGAAAAGGATACTCAGATCCACGAAAGGAGGGACCTTAAAACCAAAAGACAGAGCGACCTGAGGCAAATTTAAGTTGTTCACATTAAAGATCTGCTTGAGAGAGTGCGAGTCATATGCTCGAATGTAGGACTTGTATGCTTCCTGGGCGGACTTATGGAGAAAGTAGTTCTTTTCAATCAGCTTTTCCAGCTGAAACAGAAGGAAAAAAGGCAGACCTCAATTATTAGAATAGCTATCCTATAAAACACTCATCCCAGTACACCTGATCTGGCTTTGAACTCTTGGGAAACCAGGCAGAAGGAAACCTTAAGGACCCCACAGTGCAAGCCAGCATCATTCCCAAGTGGGAGGGAGCTTGGGAGAGTGACTGCCAAACTCCATAAGGCAGTCCTGGGACAGACAGGTGATCTCTTCCCCAGAAGACAACGAAAACAAACAAAAGCATACCTGAGACTGAATATCAGAAACTTTAGACCAGGAAAAGTCAAACTGATTCAATGGAACCTAGAGAAACAAAGTTCACATATCAGTAAGAGGCACTCAGGTTTAGCTGCATGAGAGGTGAAGTGTCCCATAAGCAGCAACAGCAGGGACAGTTCTGGTTCTGAAGACAGATGCCTGGGCTTGTGGAAGCCCCAGGACGGACTGTGATTTGCTGCTTGCCGCCTCCTGTCACTAGGGCGTTCCGTCTCTGCCCTGCTGAGACTGCACGAATGCTGTGTGGAAGCCTGCGTTTCTTCCCTCCTCAAAAGCTGAGGGAAGATGAGCAGAGGCCAGTGGCTGCTAAGGCTCTTCCCCAGGAGCTCCCAGACCCTGACCTTCAGGGTGATACATGACTACCTACTTGATTTCCTCTTTCCTAACAGGGTTTCACTACGTAGTCCTGGCTGGTCTTGAGGCTGCTGAGATCCTTCTGCCTCTGCGTCTTGATTGCGGGATTACAGGTGTGTAATCCATGCCAGGGATGACTACCTCTTTTTCTCTATACCAGGAGAGGGGCCTCAATACCACCCTGCCTTGTGTCTGGTGCATGACACCAAGCCCATGCTTGTATGACTCCAGCTCCCCCAAGGATTCATCACTTATTACCTCTTACTTAACTGGGAAAGCTCAGAACCTGTGTTTATGCTATAGATTGGGGAAGAAAAAAGCTCTATAAGGGCTGGCTCCTGCCCTCCCCTCAGAGAGCATGCTTGTAGTCCTACAGAGCACGCAGGGAAGTGATGGAGCAACCTGTCAAGGTGCATTTGCGTGCTGGGAGCACAGAAGGTGAGAGATCAGACAATGTGCTGAAACCGGTGTCCTGCGAGATCCAGGAAGAGTAGCTGGTGAGGGTGCAGAGGCCTCAGGGCAACTTCAGGGAACTGTGCCGTATTGTAGGAAAGGGAAAATCCACGTGGTAGGACTGCCAGGAGGGTGTCACGGTGCCAGTGTCAGGGACAAGCAGGCCTACCATGTACCCACTAGGTCCATCAATAAGCAGGCCAAATGCAGTCTAGATGCATTCTCTTCTGCAAAGCTGGCATAAGGCAAAGCCAAGTGGGCTGGGGATTGAGGAGATGGTGACCAGAAAATATACAGACCACTTTCCTAAAGAGGCAGACTGAGGAGGCAGAGCCAGTGGCGGTGGTCAGCCCTGAAGGGAGTGGCAAGAGGCTGAGGTGAGGGATGAAGAAGAACTACAGAGGGAGACTTGGGAGCACGAAGACCAGAATGTGTCAGAAAGAGGGAGGGAGGGAGGGAGGGAGGGAGGAGGAGGAGGCTGGCACTGGAGAGCACAGATCTGCTGCTCTTCTACAAGATCTGCACAGCAGACTGCAGGGATGCTGGGGAGTGGGTGAGGTTGACCAGGGCTGCAGAGCTCCATCAGGCAGAGGAAACAGAGCTGGGGAACTGAGCTACGGCTCATTCTTCTGTCAATGGCTCCTGGGCCAGGAGCACATATCATCTCACCTAGTGACCTGCAGCACCACCTCGATTTCAGCTAACCCCTACTCTATAGAGACGGTACCTGAGAAGAATCCTCATAGCAAGAGGAGTTTCCTCCCAACTTAAGACTCTCCAAACAAAGGCCCTTACCTTGGATTGCTTCAGGTAACGAAGGAAACCCAACTCTTCAGGGCGTAGGATGAGCAGGGCGTGCCCTCTCCCATTCAGGCCCCTGGCCGTCCTACCCACACGATGAATGTATTCCTGTGGCAAGGCAAGAAAGCTGGGTTATGACCTCTTCATGAGTCCACAAGCAGCATTTTCACTGTGTCCTGTGATGGAAGGAAGCACGCCAGCACACCTGCACAAGATGGTGCACCAATCACAGGGCAGGGCCAATTTCACCTTCACCACCCCTGCTAACACTGGGTCAGCATTTCCTCTGCAGACACCGCCCCTTAACAGGGCCAAACACCAAGGCAAGAGAAGCTGCACACATCAACCATACCAACAAATGTAAGAGAAGCCTCAAAGCCAGTCACACCAACACTGACCCAGTAAGATAACTATTAGGTGCAGTTCATCTTCAAAGTAACCTCCTATGAAAATTATGTTTCAAAGCTAGCTGACAATTTACTTTAACTCACTGCTGATTAGGACTCCTTTTGTGTATGGTGTATGCATGCATGTGTGGAGGTCAGAGGTGCAGGCCAAGTGTCTTACTCTATCGTCCTCCACCTTGTTTTTCGAGGCAGGATCTCTCACTGAACCTGAAGCTTGCTGTTTTAGTGAGGCGGCTGCACAAGCCCCCAGATCCCATTTGTCTCCATCCTCCTCCTTCCTCCTGCCACTGCTGGGGTTACAGATGCACTCTACCAGGCCTGGCCTTTACAGGGGTACTTAAGTACTACAAACATTACTGACTTTTATCTACTTCCTTACACAATTGCTATTTCCTTCTGACACCAGTTGGACACAACAGTCCAAGGATCTCACATTCCTAACTGAAAGTCACAGACACCCCTCAAACCTCTTCGCACACCCCTTTTGGCCCCACGAGGTCCCTGCCACCTGTCAACACCAGTAGTACCCTCCAGCTGACGGAGCGGCTGTTCCGTACAGGAAGCATCATGTACATGAAAGGACATGCCTTTCCGGACAGCAAGTGCACTCCTTCACACAGATCCATTCTGAAGACACCTGTTACCTTGGGGTCATCGGGAGGGTCATACTGAACAATCCAGTCCACTTCCGGGATGTCCAGCCCTCTGGCAGCCACATCTGTGCACAGCAGTATCCCTGAATCTGCATTGCAGAATTGGAAGAACGTGGTTGTTCGCTTATTCTGCTTTTGCCTTCCCTAGATTCAAAAGCAACAAGAGCACAAAACCCATTGAAGCTGTTTCTGAGAGGAGAATGTAGAACAAGTCAACTGTGGAGCTGCTACCACACTTTAGCTCAAGCTTACTCTGGCCCAGGCCCTACGTCCCCAAATGGACCCCAAGCCCTTGAGAAGACGGGTGTCTCTCACTCCTTTTTTAGTACTTTCTTCTTAAGGTTTTTATTACACGTGTCTAGTTATGAGTTTCGTGTGACCTATCATATATTCCGCTCACACTGACCCCATCACCCTCTCCTGCAGATTCTTTCCTCTTCCTAACTCATGCCCTTCTCCCTCCATGTCTGTGTGATCTGATGAGCTTACGGGAGCACGGTGAGGGGTGCTTGCAGGCACATGGGCACCAACCCGTGCTACACCACTGAAGAAATGTCTCTCTAACAACCATAGCTTCCCGTAGATCCTCAGGGAGGGGTGGAGCCTTGTGAGCCCCTCCCACTGTCCAATCTTCTTCAAGTAATCACAGCTGCTCTCAGATCCTTGTCCCCTCCCCATACACAGTGATATCAGCTGGGAGACGAACCATTCAAATCTATGTTCAGAGGGAGTAAGTAATGCCTCCAGTCCCAAAATGCACAGAACTTCACTCACAGGCTTACCCCTTCCCAACAAGCTCATCGCCACCACTTACATGGATGGCCAAGACAGGCAGGTCAATGTAGTTCAGTAGCTCATAGTGGTACTTCACAGACATACACGATGAAAAGAAGACCATCACTTTCTTCTTCCGGTTCTTCTTAAGGAATGTGAAGAGCAGAAGGAATCTCTTCTCAGAGGGACACACAACATATCCCTGAAATGGTACAAGTGAACAGATTACTCACAAAGGCATTTTTTTAGCTTCATTAAGCAAAAAAATGTGTCTGAACACAGTAATATACTGCAGGGCCTTCTGCCACATGTAAGGACTATATCAACTCCGATTACATGGGACTGTTTATTCATCCAAACTTTACCTTGGGGCTACGAAGACAGCTCATCAGGTAAAGGTGAATGCTGGCTAGGTGTGGCAGCCACCATGTAATCCAGTGCTCAGGAGATGGGATTCGGGGGGCCGACTGGCTAGCTAGATTAGCTAAGTCTGTACGCCCTGGGTTCAGATTCGACTGGCGAGTCACCACGAAGACACCTGACATCACATGCATGCATGCACTCTCTCAAACACACACACTTTCTCAAGATGAAACTTGTTTTTCTTGAAATCAGACCCGGCACCTCTTCTCTACCTTGCACAGCAATGCACCTGTTCCCCCAAGCCTCTCTATCACCCAACTCTCTGGCATTTTATGTTATGGAGATTACTAAAACCAAGTTCTAGCTGCATTTCAAATCAGCAGCGACTGATAATGCTTCCCACATAAAAAGCAGCATCAACAGAACAAACACTGGCTGGACCATGGAGTTCACATGTCTGTTGCTCTGACTTACGTCTGTCAATCCATTTGCTCTGTGGATCATTCTGAACAAGCACAAGGAAACACCAAGTAAGACCCTATGGCTTTCCTTATTTACTTTTTAATATGTATAAGCTACTTATAAACAATACCTGCTCAAGCCCATCCACCGTGGCAACCTCTTTATCGTCATCAACACCCACATACAATGGCTCTTTTTTCAGAGAAATTCTTGCCAAGTCTTCAACTTTTCGAGTTTGTGTAGCAGAAAAGAGCATGGTTTGCCTGCGTACTGAAAAGACACAAGAATAACCAAACCTTCCAAAGAATCTCACAATCACTTCATGATTAACAGAAATCCCAGGAGGAGGGCTATGCTATTGGTGTGGATTCTCCAGGTATCAGAGTAAAAAGGTGATACTGTGAATTTTAGGTCTATAAACATGGTAACTTAGGTGAAATGGACAAATCCATCCTAAGCAAATGAAACCCAAGTGATGGGTAGTTAAGGCTTCCCCAGCTCCCGTCAATGCCTTCTTGACGATATGCATGGAAAAGGAGCCAAAGAACCTCACAACAACTTGTAGTGAACATGTACAGGAAATGTCAGCAGCTGCAGACAGCATACATACCTGTCAAGAGCTGAATGAATAAACGTACTGTACTCAAAATGCAGCACCGAGAATCCAAAATAAGCTGCATGGTAAAAGAGGGGTACATACTGCCCGCCCCACTATACCTACACATTTCAGAAAACGTAGGCTCACGTATGAGGAGAGAAAGCTGGTTAACAGTTGAAACGGGAGTTACTTGTATGGGGGTGGGGAACTGCAAATGGGCATGGATTTCTGAGGTGGAAGACATGCCTATCATCTTGCCTGCGGTTATGATTTTCAAGGGCTACACATTAGAGTAACAAAAACTACAGATTTTAATTTGAATGGTCTACTTATTATTTTTAATTATGTGTTTGTGTGTTTGTGTAGTAAATAAAGTGCCCTCAGAAGCCAGAGGGGTTAGATCCCCTGGGAGCTAGAGTTACAGGTGGTGTGGTGTGGGTAATGGGAGCCAAGCCTGGGTCCTCTGCAAGAGCAGTATGTGCTCTTAACTGCTGAGCCATCTCTCTAGGCCCTAATTTATTTTTTTGAGGCAGGGTCTCACGTGCTCTGGGGTCAAACTCTCTGGAGTCAAGGTCTCAGGGGTGACCTTGGACTCCTGCTTCCATGCCCAGCTAACTACACCGGGTTTCTTCTGTCAATTATATATTTCCGTACAAGGTACAGGATCATGACTTTCTTATAAACAGAAGCAATTTATCGTGTAGAAAGATTTCTGCCACGAATAGAACACAGAAAGAAAGACTGCCTCCATGGAGATAAGAACAGGAACAACAGAGAAGGGACTCAGCCCAAGAGCTCAACTCCTACAAGGAATCTTAGAGCCACAGTAAAATTCCAGCACTAAAACAGTACTTGTCCTACAAGATCTCCAACCATGGACCCCTAACTACTCTGTGAGCCCCATGCAGATGCTGCCTACTTACCTGGCAAAAGTTTAATAATTTGCTTTAATTCTTCTTCAAACCCAACATCCAAGATACGATCAGCCTCATCAATAACCAGACACTGGAGGTTCTTGTACATAAACCCTGGAGTATTCTGCATGTGGTCTAGGAGCCGGCCTGGGGTGGCCACGATGATGTTGATGCCATTGACGAGCTTCTGCGCTTCAGCAGACCTGTTACTGCCACCCATGATTAGCCCATACGTGTGAACATGGTGCGTCATCAGTTCCTTCAGAACACCGAAGGTCTGCATGGCCAGTTCTCTGGTAGGAGAGAGAATCAGGACTCCTGTTCCTAAAAGGCAAAAGGTGACAGAAGGCCGTCTCCACAAGTCCTTATGAGGCTCACCTCCTATTAAATGATGGCAGAAAGACACAGACACTTACCATTCCTGGGCATGAACTTCAACTTGACAATGAGCTCGATCACAGGGATGAGGAACGCAAGGGTTTTGCCGCTGCCTGTTTTCGCAGCTGCCAGAAGATCCCTTAGCATGGCAGAAGAGAAGGACATTCATTCAAGTCATGCAGATGCACACTCAACACCCCCACAGCTAGGAGCATGTTCTAGGTACTAAGTGAGAATCCCAAAACACGGTCCCTGCCTAGCCACCTCGGCATGCACCTAACCCACAAAGAAAGACTGCTACAATTTCCTTCAAACACTAGTAAATGACCCAAGCCTTTAATACAGCCAGGCATGGATCTCTACAGAGAACAAAATCAGCAGGGACACAAACATTTCTTTTACAACTCCAGTCTCGAGGGCAGGCAGGAGGGTCCCAGTGTCAGTGTCCGCCATACCTGCCTTCCAGAAGTGGCCTGATACTTTTATGTTGGATCTCAGTCATGCGCTTGAAGCCCATTTCTTCTATAGCCTTCAGAGTGTTTTCATTGACGAGGTTCGACAAGGAAGCAAATGAAGTGTCTTCAAAAGCACCTAAGTGGAGGATTGGTCACTGTCAGCCAGCTGCTCTGTTCTGAGTGAATGCTGCCACAGCCACTAAATCCGTGCTGGTTCTTAAGAGTATCTTACAGCAAGAAGGGACTGATGCTCAATCACTGCTAACAGGTAACAATAAGAAAATAGTCCACAGAGAAATGACAGTGTAAACACTGAGGCTGGAGAGAAGGCTCAGTGGTTAAGAGCACTTGCTGCTGTTGCAGAGGACCTAGGTGTGGTTCAGCTCCCACAGTGGCTCTTAACTATCCATAATTCCAGTCTCAGGGGTAAAATGACTTCTAACCTTCATGGGCACCAGGCATACATGGTGCAATACACACATGCTGGCAAAGTACCATAGACATAAAAAAAAAAAGTATAAAAATTAAACACAA
The DNA here is from genome assembly GCA_902168415.1 of Peromyscus melanophrys. Lineage (NCBI taxonomy): Eukaryota > Metazoa > Chordata > Mammalia > Rodentia > Cricetidae > Peromyscus > Peromyscus melanophrys. Next base: position 36,799 of record CABHPR010093829.1, read on the forward strand.
TAAAAACTGAAGCCTAAAACAAAACAAAAAAGTAGACAATCTGAGTCCAACAAGATTCCCAAGTGGCTCTTTAGTAGTCAGGGCACCAGAGCGCTCCCATGACCCACATACTCAGCCATGCCCTGATCTCAGCTGTGGCTTCTCAGCTGGGAAGTAATGGTGGTCCTTATTTGTGACTAATGGTCACCTCCAGGCTTTCTTCCTTCCAGTTGTGGGAAAACACACCCATAACCAAACCCTGAATTGCATTTTCAGTGGCATTTGATAAATTAATAGGTATATAATAGTTTTTTAAAATAGGCTTTGTTACATGATTTTTTCCCCCCAACTGGAGGCCAAATAAGAATTCTGAGCATAAGACTCCTAGCAATGGGGGATACAGAGCCTGAACCTTCAACCTACAATTTGTCTTGCCTACAAGTCGTGCTGAGGTAAAGATGGCGCAGAAACTGTGGGAGTGGCCAACCAATGACTGGTTCAGCCTGAGACCCATGCCATGGGAGGGAGCTCACCCCTGACATTGCCAGGAGGGCCAGGACCCAGAGGCTAGACAGCCCAGAGACTTAGGATAGAACTAAACACAACTGGGGCAGCGTGTGCGTGTGCTGTCAATGAAATGATTTCTAATGATATCTGCCATACTCATAGTTTGGCACCTGGCCCAACTGTCACCAGAGAGGCTTCCCCCAGCAACTGATGGAAACAGATGCAGAGACCCCAGCCAAAAGTCAGGTGGGGCTCAGAGAATCTTGTAAAAGAGGGTAGGGGGAAGGATTGTAGGAGTCAGTGGATTCAAGGACATCATGAGAAAACCTTAAAAAAAAAAATTAACAAACCCGGGCTCATGGGGCTCACAGAGACTGAATTACCAACCAGGGAGTCGGCATGGGACTGACATAGGCTCTCTGCACATATGTTGCATGGTCTTCTTATGGGACTCATAACAGAGGGAGCAAGGGCTGTCTCTGACTCTGTTGCTTGCTTTTGGGACCCTTTCCTCCTATTGGGTTGCCTTAATAGCAGAGGAGGTGCCTAGTCTCACTGCAACTTGATATGCCATGGCTGACTGATATACACAGGAGGCCTGCCCTTTTCTCAAGAGAAATGGAGTGGATCAGGTGGGGAAGAAGAGGGGAGGGTCTGGGGGTGGAGCAACTGGAAGGAGAGGAGAGGAAACTATGGTTGGGATACAAAAACAAACAAACAATACAAGAGTCCTGAGCACATTTCTTCAACTTTAGCAAGTTTACTGGGATACAGGCCACATCTGAACTGACACTGGGCTGGAGAATTCTCCTTTTGTGTGTAGGGAATTCTGGAACTTGTGTACGCTGGGTGAGGGGCTATCTTATGTATCCTGATGCTGTGTGGCTCCACACTCTAGATGGCAGCAGACTGTCCCTAGTCACTCTGGGAATGTAGAACTTTTGGTGCTAATCTGGACATTGCTGGGTAAACCAGAAGAGTTAGTTGCTTGACTTGGGGTGAGAAATTGTCCAGGCTGGGAACCGCCTCTATGACTTGCCTGTTTTTCTCTCTTCTCTGTAGACTGCTTAGTATTATACCAGCAGCTCACTTTAGCAATCGTGATTAAGCATTAAAATGGTCCAACCGCTGGGCAGTGGTGGCGCACGCCTTTAATCCCAGCACTTGGGAGGCAGAGGCAGGCGGATCTCTGTGAGTTCGAAGCCAGCCTGGGCTACAAAGTGAGTTCCAGGACAGGAACCAAAACTACACAGAGAAACCCTGTCTTTTAAAAAAAAAAAAAAAAAAAAAAAAAAAAGGTCCAACCTCAATATTTTAACAAGGAAGAAAGCAAGCAAACAAAATTCCCTAAGTCTAACAGCTCAAACAACTAGATAGTTCTGACTGGAACACTAAATTCCAATCTAAATTCTTGAACATTAAGGATCCCAGCAGCTGTGAGAACACAAAAGGATAGAAATATGAGGAAAGCAGAGAAAGAAAAAAGAAGGTGCTGAGGTACCACAAAGTAGAAGACAAAGGAAAACAGCACAAAGACATAAAAGTCATTGCTTGCTGATAATCATTTTCCCTGGTAATGAAAAGTCACACTGGAACCCTCAATCCTGCCACAGAGAAAAGTGACGTTTCTAAGGAAAGTCCCTGGCCACCATCACCTGTCAGTCCGAGGGGCAGGCTGGGCTCCTCCCTGTCATCTGGCTCCTCCACACCATCTTCTGCTTCCTTGTGAGCCCCAATGCTTTCTTCGGTTTTCATTTTTTTGGTGTCTTGGTTTAAAAAACAAACAAGTAAAAAGTAAACAATAAACCCCCTTTATTAAAATAACAAATGAAAGCCAAAGATCTGTAATGTAGAGAAGTATTTTTCAAAGTTTAACATTATTCCACGTTTATTTGTTAGAAACCTCTTTCAGGAGGAGACTTGTTCAATGTTTAAAATTCTGGGGTACAACTGACTTGCAAACAAAACAAATGTTTTAAAGTTTCTTAAACTATTACACTATCCTGAAAAAGAATTTAAGCCGGGTGGTGCACACCTTTAATCCCAGCACTCGGGAGGCAGAGGCAGGCGGATCTTTGCGAGTTCGAGGCCAGCCTGGGCTACAGAGCGAGTTCCAGGAAAGGCACCAAAACTACACAGAGAAACCCTGTCTTGTAAAACCAAAAAAATAAAAAAAATTTAAGTTCCACTAACTAATATCAGGATAGCTCATACTTTTCGAGGAAAGCAGCACATTTCAATTAGAGCAATTTTAAATTAAATTCATACAAACACCAATATTTTCTCCTCTTGCCATTACATTTCTGCAAGTCACTTCTGCTTTGAAGATGAACACTAAGAGCTTGGGGCTCCTCATGTCTTCCTGTTCCAGACAGTTAAGACTGAAGCAAGGGCAAGGATTCCTTAGCTGGTCGACTGAAACTCGATTGCTGGGAAGTTGTTTTAGTGGAGGAGAAGGAAAGGCAGAACCTTCCAGCTTCTCACTTCTGTATTCGACTTTCACAGGATGGTCCCAATCTACCTTTCTAGTAGATTCTATCCGTGACTCTTTAACACTGCACACTGGGTTCACTGAGCCAGGAGAGGTTGCTGACCTGGCTCACCCTACCTCAATTTGTTCACATCTCAACAAGTGGCTCATTCATCCCTTCACCAGAATTTACTATCCCCTTCCTTCCTCCTGCTCTTCAAACACTGCCCTGTACTTTCTGTTCACTGGGAAATAAATTTTTATTTATTCACAATTTTCCTACATGTTATTTTATATGCTCTGCAAGGAATTTTCCGTATTAGGGAGGGGGTTATAGACAATACATGGGCAAAAGACAAGTAAAAGAGGGGTACCTTATAAAATTAACAAGTACCTTCACACAAAAAAGCCCAGATACTTCCCATCACCAGGCCAGATCCATACAGTGCTAATTAAAGTTTTGAAACTCTGAACTATGCAAAACACAAGCACTATACCATGGCATATTCAGTTTACTTAAAAAGCCCAACTAACTGCTCCCCCGACTCCTCAGTACAGTATTATAAATCTAAAGAAATTATTACCAAAGGTGAACTTTTCCAAGGTTAGTGAATTTAAAAACATGACACAAATTTGGGGTAAAGTTAAAACCCACTTCCCTGAATCTCCACATTTTAGTCAATGTGTCTCCCAGCTGCCAGACTAGTCTCTCATATGCTGGCGCACACAGGGGATGCTGTACACACACAACAACCGAGGGATGTGAACAGCTGAAAAGCTACCCGAGTTGCCGACAGTCAAAGAAAACAAACCTACCAGGCCCAGCATCATTTGCCATTTTCCTCTTTTTCTTCTTCTTTTTCTTTTTTGGTTCTGAATCAGGAGAAGGCGTTGCTGCTGTTTCCCCGTTGGTTAAAGTGGTAGGCTTTTGGGGTGATCTTTTAGCTTTCAAGTTTTCCACCGTCTCTTCAGGCATGCCTCCACTTTGTGCTTCTGCTGAGCCCACATTCACAGAATGTTTCATGGCTTTCTTAATTTTTCTGACTCTGACTTCTTCTTTAGGCCCATCTCCGTTTTGAGGCTGTGACAGGCTTGTGTCTGATGCTTCTGTTAAAAAACATTAAACTTATTACATTGTAACACAGAAGAGGAAGCTTACCTATAACACTGACCTCCGAGAGAGAAATTCCATGGTTTCTGGAACTGCAACCATTTTTTAAAGAAAAAAAAAGTATCAGAAAAGTAAAGTAAAGTTGCTTTATTTTAACTTCAAAAGACCTTATCTCATCCGACATTGTGGTGCACACCTGTAATTCCAGCACTTGGGAGGCAGGGGAAGGTGGATCTTTTTGAGTTTGAGGCCAGCCTGGTCTACAAAGCAAGTTCTAGCTTTGTACAGCCAGTCAGGGATCCATAGAAACCCTGAAAAAACAAAAGGAAGAAGAAAGAAAGAAAAAAAACAAAAAAAAACCTTATCTGTTTAAGGCTATAGAGGAAAATGCCAACAATGTCACATGTCACATAATTAAATCAATGGCGTTAAAAATCAGCAAGGAGGCCGGGCGGTGGTGGCGCACGCCTTTAATCCCAGCACTCGGGAGGCAGAGGCAGGCGAATCTCTGTGAGTTCGAGGCCAGCCTGGGCTACCAAGTGAGTTCCAGGAAAGGCACCAAAAACTACACAGAGAAACTCTGTCTCGAAAAACCAAAAAAATCAGCAAGGAGAAGACATATTTCTAACATTAAGTATTTGATAAACATAATTGAATGACATTTATTTCATACTCCCACAACTATTGCTTATATAATATATAATTTCACATCATTCAAGTCCAACTTTCCTAGACTTTGATGAACTGAAAATTCAGTTAATGAAAACCACTTATTTACCCTATTAAAGCTCCAAACTATCTTTACAAAGTTTCCCTGTTCATAGAAAAAAGGAGTTTACATTACCTACGTCAGGTAGCTACTAATTAGTGTTAATTATTCTACAGGAACTAAATGAAGGAATTTGCCTTACTTAAATCCATGCCCCCCCCCCCCAACCTCCGCCCAGGCTTTCTTTCAATTACTACCCGTTGCATATTATGTAGGATGTGACAATATGCACCAGCACTTCACAGGGTCGCATATCAGATATTTACATTACGATCCGTAACGGGGGGCAAAATTAGTTATGAAGTAGCAACGAAATAATTTTATGGGCGGGGCTCACCATAACATGCTGTATTGAAGGGTGGCAGCAGTAGGAAGGTTGGGGACCACTGATTTATATCTTACAGGTAACCTTAACAAGCTACAGAAACTGCAACAGGAAAGGTGACATTTGTGTCAACTTTTCATTTACGTCGCTGTGCAAAAAACAAGACGTTAAGGGATTTACAAACTAAGTTGGGCACTACAAGAACACGGGGAGGGTTCTGCGCTCAACATGTGATGAGGATCGCTGCAGGAATGAGGAGAACCCGCCTGGACAGACGGTGGAAGAAAGCAGTTGGGAATGCGTAGAGGAAAGCAGTATCATTGATGGGAAAGAGCCGAGAAAAAAAATTCCTAAGCTCGGGCGGGAGATGAGATGCAGCAGTTAAATAAAAGGAATGGAAATGGACAGTACCTAGATCTAAAGTTCTACGTGGGGCCCAAAGATGATGGGGGACTCTAAGCTGAAGGCTGATACATAAGTTTTGCTGTATGCCTAGCCAACGGAAGCCTGGGAGGCAAACCCGAGGCCTCCAGCTCCGACCCTGAACCAAGAAACCCAGGCTGGCAAAGTCTGGGACCAAAACCACGGGGGGCTGAGACCCAGGCGGCCTGCTCGTGCCGTGCGTCCCAGGCGCCCGCCGGCAGCTTCCGGGCGCACGGCGGAGTTTCGGGGTTCCCGACGTCGTTCGCCACCGCGGGGTTCAGCAGAGCTCACCTTGCAGCTTCAGGTTTCGCTGCCGCAGCTTGACGTTCCGCTTCTCGATCTTCTTGCGCAGGAGTTTCATCTGTAAGTGCGACATGTTGCCCGGCCGCACTAGCAGGCTGCGAGGAACAGAGAGTGCACATGCGCAGTTGGAACTTGGAAGTCTAAATCCAAAAAATTCTTAACTCAAAACATCCAGGAAGTCTGGGACACGATGAAAAGACCAAACCCAAGAATAATAGGGATAGAAGAAGGAGAATTCCAGCTCAGAGGCGCAGAAAATATATTCAACAAAATC
>CABHPR010093830.1:0-27676 GCA_902168415.1 Peromyscus melanophrys
TATATATAAACCTGGACATACCATACATCCATTTAAACCAGTGGTTCTCAACCTTTCTAATGCTGTGTCCCTTTAATACAGCTCCTCACATTGTGGTGACCCCAACCATAACATTATTTTGTTGCTACTTCATAGCTGTAATTTTGTGACTGCTATGAATCATAATGTAAATATCTGACATGGAGGATATCTGATATGTGACCCCCAAAGGGGTCTTGACCCACAGGTTGAGAACTACTGATTTTAAACCTTCATATATAAATCCTTTCTCATTAAAAATCTTTAATATTTCATATCCATTTAACCTTTTCAGTTACTGTTTTTTCCCTTAATATCATGAGGCATAGGTATTTGATCATTGAAATTAGTTCTTGAAAAAGTAAGTCTTTTTAAAAATCACCAATAGAGCACAAAGGAATAGTAAAAAGCAATTTTTAAGTCTGTAATAACAGCATGGTAATTTTGAGTGTTCTCCCCCCCTCCCCCCAAATCTGTTTATGAGCTTACTTATCACAGTAGGAAGCCTGTTAGCTCTAGGAAAAGGCAAGGTCTCATTTTTACATTTGAAACACTTAGAGGCCTCACCAGAATTTATCTTTTTATAAGTCAACAAAACAAATAAGGTGACAGCAATCTGTTTACTATCTGGTTCCTGGCAGGCAACTTAGATTTGTTTCTCGGGGCCTCCAAAGCAACAGTAACAGCATGCCAAATGCTAAAGGATTTCACAGGCCTTAATTCACCTTGCTCATGTTTCTGTTTTACAGTTTTTTTTCTATTTTCTGCCAATTCTCAGGATCTCAAACTCCCTTTTCTAGAAACCAGGTATTATGCTCAGTACTAGTGACTAAACTTTGATCTAAGTCACCCTCATTAATTTTAACTTCTCTTAACTTCAACATATAATTAAGTAAAGAGACATAATGTTTCCAAGGTTTTTCAGAATTCCTCATGTTCTTGGGTACTAATGGGTCATGAATCAGTGAGGTTCCCCAAGCTTACACACTCTTTATCTAAACCTAAATGGTTTTGCATTTTGAGTAGATGAACATCCTTCAAGCCCCATGTTAAGGCCACTTTCCATGGCCAGTGCAGCCATGGGCACCACAGGGACCTCCTGGAAAGAAGAGTAATAGTAGACAAAGACAAAAGGCTCTGGCTCACTTCCAGAATGAACAACTCTTATTTTTCCCACTGTCGCTTATGTTCTGTTTAGCTAGACACCAGAGGAAGCGTGGCCAGCAGTGCTTGATCAAACGGTATCTTCGACCACCTTATCTGAATTTTTCCTTTTGCACTTCCTGCCCTTGTGGCCTGGCTTTACACTAGAGGACATTCCTCCTAGGCTTTATTTCATTCCTGAAGTTTCCCACAGTCAGGGCCACATCTGGAACAGGGTTTGTTCTTGAGAAAGAACTCCAGACCCTCTGGACTCAAAGAAAAATGAAATGTCTAGTCCCAGCACATTGGAGAAATAAAATGCTCTTAAAATTTATAAGGAACCAATTTATCTGGACAATTGTTGGTACTTAAGATAATCTAAATTATTTTGAATTATATGGACTAAATTATCATCCACAAAGTAACGGTTATTATTAGGACACAATATAATAAAAGTGGTAGAATTAGAATAACTTGAAGAAATACCACCATGATAGTGGAAACGTTCCAACACAAGGTTCCAGGTCAACTGGTGTCAATTAAGTAAGTTCTTTGGTTGTAAGATTCTGTTAACAGTTCTGTAAAGAATTCCTTAATCTTAGCTGGGTGGTGGTGGTGCAGACCTTTAATCCCAGCACTTGGGAGGCAGAGGCAGGCGGATCTCTGTGAGTTCGAGGCCAGCTTGGTCTACAAAGTGAGTTCCAGGACAGGCTCCAAAGCTAAACAGAGAAACCTTGTCTTGAAAAACCAAAAGAAAAAAAAAAAGAATTCTTTATCTTTTTCTCATGGTTTCTGCACAGATTCAGATGAGGCATAAGGGCAGACAGATCAGACACACACAGCAGACAAGAAGCAAAGACAGGACGGTAACCACAGACTACAGAGAGAGGAAAGACACTGGCCAAGATGTAGAGAATTCAAATTTGGGCTCACTCTTGGCCAACCTAATCTGAGAGGAATTTGCTTTGTTTTAATTCCTTCGTGTGACATTGATGCAGTGACTTCAATTATTTAGTATTTAGGCTGATCTCTTTTAAATTTTTGCTGTTTAGTTTCTTGTCTTTTTTTAAAGTCAGTGCTTTTAAAATATGAAACAAATGTAAAAGATGTACAGTTAAGATGAAGTCATGCAGTTCACATGCGTGGAGAAAGAAAGCAGAGTTCTGAAAGAAAGAATTTCCCCAAGACTTGCCACCAAGTGGGGTTCTCCTGGAGAGCATTGGCTCTCAGGTCCCAGAGCTGGGCACAGAAGCAAGAGGCACAGACTTCTCTTCCCTAGGTCTCTTGGAAATCTATGCCCACATTCTTTGTATTCTCAAGATTCCAGAGAGACCAGAGGTGCAGAGTCATTTTCAGCTAATGTTGGCCAGCTTGAGCTACAGGAGACCTATGACCATCACCTTCTCCATTGAGATTAAGCAGCCTCCCTCCACGGCTTGCTTCAAAGGAATTAGTTCTCTGTGGTCCGATTGACCCTAGTCTTCCCTGATACCGTGAGACTTGACAACTGCCCAGCTTTTTTTTTTTTTTTGTAGAGAGCACAACATCCCTCTTCTTTTTATTTGTCTTCAGGGTCTGGAATGAAGGGTTAATGACCTAAAAACCTCAGGTGGACTGAGAAGCTCTGGACAGGAAAGATGACCTGTCAGACAACATTTGTGAAAACGTCTAATCAGGAGAGTCACATAGTAAACCAGCTGGGACCAGCCACTTCCCCACTGCAGGGGAACTGACCTGCAGATGGACTCTTCTAGCCCCACATTTCCCCCTTTTCCATCCTATAAAACCCCAACACCACCACGCCACGTGGTTCATCTTCCTTCCATAGAGAGACTCTGGCTTTTCAGTCATTCTGATTAAAGGACAATTCTGCTTCCGGAGATGACTGTCTGCTTTTATTTTCATAACACCTCCATCAGAATCAATTGTACTGACTGGTTTTGTGTGTCAACTTGACACAAGCTAGAGTCATCAGAGAGGAAGGAGCCTCAGCTGAGGAAATGCCTCCTTGGGATCCAGCTGCAAGGCATTTTCTCATTTAGTGGTCAATGAGGGAGGAGGGCTCAGCCCATGGTGGGTGGTGCCATCCCTGGGCTGCTGGTTCTGGGTTCTACAAGAAGGTGGGCTGAGCAAATCATGGGAAGCAAGCCAGTAAACAGCACTCCTCCTTGGCCTCTGCATCAGTTTCTGCCTCCAGGATCCTACCCTGTTTGAGTTTCTGTTCTTCCTTCCGTGATGAACAGCAATGCTGAAGTGTAAGCCTAACAAACCCTTTCCTCCCCAACTTGCTTTGTGGTCATTGTGTTTTGTTGCAGCAGTAGAAACCCTAAGACACCAGTCTAACATCCTCTAGTTCTTAAGAGGTCTTCCCCTGACCCCACTAATGTTTAGGGAGGACTGAGAGATTAAGTGGGCACACAGGTACAGTCTTATTGCCTTAGAAGCAGGTTCTAGATTAGAATTTTTAAGGAAATAATCTGTAAGGCATTTCATGAAAGCTTCTGGGTAATTTCTGGGATCTGATCCTGTCTTGAGAGACACCCTGGATCAGAAAGGCAAGGAAGTAGGGCACAAGCACTAGATCAGGGAGTAGTCAAGATGATCCTACTTAGGGTTGGTGGAAGAGGCGGCCTTCTTTCCAGAGGTATGTAGTAGACATCCTGGATATGGAGAGTCTGCAAAAGCTAGTGCCTAGATGTGGGTTTTTCATTCCAACATGGTAGAGGAGCAAATAACATCAATGTTCTGGAAAGATAGATTATAGGGGTGTGAGGTGTGCTGCAATGCCTTGGTGTGTTGCCCCAGTACCAGCATCAAATCATTCTACAATCTGGGAAAGGTCAGAGAGGGAGAAAGGAGTGTGAGCGTGAAGGATATCCCTGACTATTACAACCTTGCTAGGGATAACTTCCTGTTTAAACAGGAAAGTCTGTAGAAACCTGAGAATTGAATGTTGTTTTTTAATAATATATTTTATTAATTCTTTGAGAATTTTATACAATATATTTTGATCATATTCACACCCATTCCCCCTCCCAGCTCTTCGCAGGCCCAGCCCCTATTGTCCTCTCTCTCCCTCCTTTTTAATTAAAAAAAAATTTTTTTTAGAAGAGACTGTCCTGCAAGAAGTGAGGTTTTTTTATTCATCTCTCATATATTTCATTCTGACTGCAGTTTCCTCCCCCTCCACTTCTCCCAGTCACCTCCACCACCTACCTACCCCTCCTGTGGTGGTATTGTGTTCCCCAAAATATTGTGCACCCTAATAAACTTATCTGGGGTCAGAGAAAGAACAGCCACAATATTAAAAATGAGGATAGGCAGTGGTAGCACACGCCTTTAATCCTAGGATTCCAGAGGTAGAAATCCATCTGTTCAAGGATACAGCCAAGCATAGTGACTCACGCCTTTAATCCCAGAAAGTGAGCCTTTAATCCCAGGGAGTGGTGGTAGAAAGCAGAAAGGTATATAAGGTGTGAGGGCCAGAAACTAGAAGCATTTTAGCTGGTTAAGCTTTCAGGCTTCTAGCAGCCGTTCAGCTGAGAGCCATTGGGATGAGGACACAGAAGCTTCCAGTCTGGGGAAACAGGATCAGCTGAGAAACTGGCCAGGTGAGGTTAGCTGTGGCTTGTTCTGTCTCTCTGATCTTCCAGTGTTCACCCCAATAACTGGCCTCAGGTTTGATTTTATTAATAAGAACTTTTAAGATTCATGCTACACCCTCCTCCCCATCAGATCCACTCCTCCTCCATTTCCCTTCAGAAAAAAGCGGGCCTCCCAGGGATATCAACCGAACCTGGCAAAACAACTTACAGTAGGACTAAGCACCTAGCCCTCCTGTCAAGGCTGGACGAGGAGATCCAGTAGAAAGAAAAGAGTCCCAAGAGTAGGCACAAGAGTCAGAGACACCACCCACTCCCATTGTTAGGAGTCCAACAAGAGGACCAAGCTACACAACTGTAACATATATGCAGAGGACCTAGTGCTGACCCATACCGGCTCCCTGATTGTCAGTTCAGTCTCTGTGAGCCCCTATGAGCCCTGGTTAGTTGGTTGAGTGGGTCATGTTCTCATAGTATCCTTATCACCTCTGGCTCCTATTCCTCCCCCTCTTCTGCAGGCTTCCCCTGGCTCTGCCTAGTCTTTGGCTGTGGGGCTCTGCATCTGCTCCCATCAGTTGCTAGGTGGTACCTCTCTGATGACAACTGGGCCAGGCACCAATCTATGAGTACAGCAGAGTATCATTAGGAGTCATTTCATTTACTTTTTTTTTTTTTTTTTTTCCGAGACAGGGTTTCTCTGTGTAGCTTTGCGCCTTTCCTGGAACTCGCTTGGGAGACCAGGCTGGCCTCGAACTCATAGACATCCGCCTGCCTCTGCCTGCCAAGTGCTGGGATTAAAGGCGTGCACCACCACTGCCCAGCTCATTTACTTTTTTTTAAAATTTATCCTACACAAGTCATGTATTTATCCTAAACAATGCCAGTTGTGTTTGGTTCTATCCAAGGTCTCTGGACTATCCAGTCTCTGTTTCCTGGTCATTCGGGTAGTGTGAGGCATGGGCTCCCTCTCATGGCATAGGCCTCAAATTGGACCAATCATTGGTTGGCCACTCCAACAAGTTCTATGCCACTATTACCCCAGTACCTCCTGCAGGCAGGACAAATTGCAGGGTGAAGGTTTTGTGGCTGAGTTGGTGTCCCAGTTCCACCACTGGAAGCCATGCCTGGTTACAGAAGATGGCCAGTTCAGGCTCCATATCCCCTATTATCTTTGCTAGGGTCACCATCATAGATCCATGGGGTTCCCACTGCACTAGTTTCACATTGCCCCTCAAATTCTAGTCAATTCTCCCCGTAACACCCCCCCATCTGATCTCTCCTGTTCCCATCTCCACCTTCCCCAGTCTACCCACAAGAATCTATTCTATTTCCCCTTTCCAGGGAGATCCAATGTGTTCCAAAATGGAAAATCTAGGTAAACAAACAAGAATTGAGTTTTTGAGAAAGTGGCAGGAGGTTAGGAGAATAGAGAGGCCGTGAGAAGGAGTAGGGGACCAAGCTGGTCTTCCAAAGCCCCTGCAAGAGGAAATCTACTATAGGATCAGCTTGGAATCATTGGTGGGACTGGAGGAGCAGGGCAGAGGGTATAGACATGGAATCCATTTTTTTGTGTCTGTTAGAGTAGGGTCAAAATTCAAATTGTTTTACTTTACACAGAGTTCCATCTGTCCTGCTACCACTTAACTCATTTAAAATCCATTTAAAGGGTTGTGAGTAAGCTTATAGGGCATCCATAAACACATTTAAAGAGGCAGAACTGTTCATCACAGAACCTTCCTATGGAAATCCAGAAGTTTAAACAATACTTATTAAGGCTTATATAGAAAATACAGAAAAGGGATTGTAAAGACTGAAATAAGAAAATTAAAATGAGGCAGTGACTGACTGGGTATCTGGATTTGATTTCATTCAGCACACTGCACAGTTTTTAAACCAATCTTTCCTGTCCTTCCTTCCTTCCTTCCTTCCTTCCTTCCTTCCTTCCTTCCTTCCTTTCTTGCTTTCTTTGTTTCTTTCTTTCTTTCTTTCTTTCTTTCTTTCTTCCTCTCTCTCTTATTTTTTGGTCAGATCAGGGTTGTCTAGTTCTTTGCCATTTGATGCACACAGACATTGATCTTCTGACTTTCAAAACCATTTACGGCATCTGTGGGTTTTAGCCATTACCGGTGGGAGTGGTGCTGGTTACACAGTGGTATACACATTAACTAACCCCTAGGTCAGCCAAGTACAGTTGCTTTTCATTTGCAAGTGAGAATCTGATGATTTATCCAAGAGGAAACCATCTTCTTGTATTTCTTTTTTTTTTTTTTTTTTTTTTTTTTTTTTTTTTTTTTTTTTTTTTTGGTTTTTTGAGACAGGGTTTCTCTGTGTAGCTTTGTGCCTTTCCTGGAGCTCACTTGGTAGCCCAGGATGGCCTCGAACTCACAGAGATCCGCCTGGCTCTGCCTCCTGAGTGCTGGGATTAAAGGCGTGCGCCACCAACGCCCGGCTCATCTTCTTGTATTTCATTGCCTGTTTAATGAACCCCCTGGCAAAGCATAAGGTTGTAACATATATGTGTACCTAATGGTGAAAGACCTAGATTTGAAACCCAACTCCAACTACGTGACCTTGGGTTTTCATTTCACTTCTCAATTGCAATTACCGTCTTTGTTAAATGAAAGTGAGGGACTGTTTTAGAGATTAAGGAAAGTGTATGTGAAAGTATTTTGAAGTATGTACTCCCATAGTTGGTGACTTGTGTAGGATAAATGCTCAGTCTTGAATATAGTTCAAAGTTTAGAGCAATGTCATTCTTTGCCATTAACTACTGTGTATCAACACAACTTTCTCCCACTTTTTAAAATGGTCATCATATCATATTTAAAGTTTTATACAGAGTGGGAGTAAGGTATGTAATCAAACTTGATTCATGACTTACGTTCTGTTTGTTTCAGGCACTATGGCCAATGAAAATAACCTGGATTTAAATTCTTGTTGATTCGAACTTTTAGCGATAGCCTCTAGTTAAGGAAGTTCTACGGTTTCACTTGTGTCTGTACCTTACTATTTACTAAGCAATGGTGTTTGCCTTTGTGTTTCCTGGTGGCACCATTCAGACAGATCACATGCATCATGAGTGACATTTGCTGGAGCTGTGCAATCTGGTGGCCTTTTTGTGTAAGGTAAATATTTTATTAGTGTATATGTGGAAATTTATTTCAAAAAGATACTTCCCCAGAGAACCAGCTGAGCACACCAAAGTGTGGTGATCTATTGCATATCAAATAAAGCTTGCCTGAAGATCAGAGGGCAGACCAAGCCAGTAGATTAAACACAGAAGCCAGGCAGTGGTGGCACACACCTTTAATCCTAGCACTTGGGAGGCAGAGATCTGTCTGGTTCTCTATGAGTTCAAAATCACCCTGGGCTACATGAGATTGACTCAGTCTAGGAGGGAAACAGAGCCAGGCAGTGGTGACACACACCTTTAATCCCAGCACTTGAGATCTCACATTTTTAATCTCAGTATGTGGGACGTCATATACCTTCAGTCCCAGCAATAGGAAGTAAGTAATATGGTGGGCGGAGAAAGGTGTATAAGGCACGAGGAGACAGGAACTAAAGTTTTTCAGGCTGGGGAGTCCTAGAGGTAAGAGGTGGCTCATCCTATGCCTCTCTCATCTTTCAGCATTTACACCAATATCTGGTACTGGGTTTTTTATTAAAAGACCATTTAGGAATTCGTGTTACACCAAAGCCTTTCTCCTTATTAATCAGACTCATTAAATACATTAATGATGGCAATTGATTTCTGTTACTAAAATTTATGGTAATTTTAGAATTGGATGATTAATTTTAATTTCAAGAAAAGCATATTTTAAAATATTGTCAGCTGCAGTGACAGCCAGGGAAACTTACCTGTGCCATTTGGGGTTTCTGTCCAGATTTTTTTTATTTTGTTTCATGTTGTTTCATCATCAAGCATGTCTAGTCCTACCACATTTCTACAGCTGCCCATTCATCCGAGCTAACCACAGAAGCCATTTTTCTGTGTCTCTGGAGGTTTGTAGCAGAAGGCTTTCATCCCAGGTCACAATTTTCTTTGTGGTGTTGTTGATGTTGGAGCCCACTTCAAGCTTTCTAGACCAATGTTCTATGACTGAGCTACATTCCAACCCTGGAAACCATTCAGTCAACCTGTTACATTTGTCTCTCAGTAAAATGCGCTTTGTTAAGAGGCACTTACGATGGCGCAGAAGTGGGCTGCGCTTATCTGTCCCCTTCAGTGAGTATTGAAGGCAACTGGAAACTATGCTCAATTCACATTCAAGAAAAGCTTCATATTTATCTTGCAAAAATTAAATCTGGAAAAGGGATTTCGTTAGTAACAGATAAAATTATTTATAATCACTTTATTTCTTTTTTTAAAATACATATGAAACAGTAAAATTATATTTCAAGTGCTTTTCCATTTCTTTTACAAAAGTAATTATGAGCTATCCTTCATAACAGCTTTGAGGTTTCTTTGTTACATAATTCATCTGATCCTGACAAATATGTTCATACACTCTAAAGAAGACACAGTAAAAATACCAAAATACAATGTGTAACATCTTTCAGAGGGTTTACAGAAACATCTGCTCTAAGTAATATGATTATAAGATGTCAAGGTTCACAAATGACTGGTCACCATGTACAAAAGTCAGAGACGCAAATTTCAAGACTTCAATTTCTCTTCTATAATGTAGAAGTCAAAGATACTGTCTTAAACAATGGCTAAGTATTAAATCACAAACTTCACTTGAAAAGTTACATTAAGAACAATGACTTAAAGGTATTCAAAATAGATGAGCTATGATGGATTCAAATTGCCTGAGGCTCCGTGGGAAGAAGAACATCAGCAGTTCCTATCAATATACATGGACTTGTAAGGGAGTTAGCGGAAACACCATGCTTACGATGGGAGCCAGTTCTTTTCTAGTTTGACTTATCTTAGTTCTGAATTCACAGTGTTCTGTGGTTTCTCCATATTTGAATGTGAACCCAGTCATTGCTCTGTTGGGTTAATAGCGGCTAATGTTGACAACCTGTACGTTGTACTCTTTGTTTAAGGAACGAGCTAGAAGTGCAAATATTTTACATATTGGAGTTTCACCTGCTTCTCCTTTATGCAGTGAGCTGTTCACATTGATACTACTACATTCTTTAAATGCAAAGCTTATAGGACTTTACAAGAAAAACAGCAAATCTTAATGAAACCTATGAGATAATTTACATAAGTATTTATAGAGAATGATTATTTTGTTGTTTTATATAATCTGGGGTGGTGGTGGCAGCTATTTGTGGTGTGCAAAATTTTTAGCAAATCATGGAAAGATAGAATTCCCTGTCTTAATGTTCAGATGAGGCACACAAGAAGCAATATGGAAAGCCTCAGTGAATCTAACCATTTCATGCATTAACTTTGCAACCTCAAAACTTATTCTTAGTGAGTTTTGACTTATATCTGTAAATTGCATCAATACAATAGTCAGTAAATTATTTTCAGGAAACAAAATCCTCACGATATTGAATAATTAAAACTCAATCTCATGTTCAAGAAGTAGGGCATTCTGTGCACAGTAGATGTGACTCAACAGAATGTCAGAAGACAATGGGTTATTCTTACCCTCTGTGATGAAATCAGACATAGTTTCACTGTTTAGAAAGGGTCTCATGGTCTGCATAAAAAATTGTTGTTGGCTTAAGATTAAAACATTTCCATATAAATATATCAAGAGTAACTCATATTTCTTGTCACCATAGAGATAAAAATAGGATTTATATAAATAGTTCCCCCTTGGAGGAGTGTATTTAATCATCTCAGACATACAAAATACTATCATTTCTCTTAAACATTTTTTACCTATTTTTTCAGTCACTATTTTTTAGTATTCAAATATTTTCATTAAGTAAATCATTAAGGCTTACCTTGGTCCTTAACTGAATGGTTTTCTCTATCTCTTCAGCACAGTACTATCATGCTACCAAATCAAACTTCTTTTAGTTACATGATAGACACAATGAAAGGAAAATAATGATTTAACTGCATTTTGATCAAATACGCAATGCCGCTGTTCAAATGCATATCTTTTTGATTAACTGTTAATGGTAGATGATAAGTAATTACCTTAATCTTAATGGACAGATTATTGGATAAATATTGATCTTCTTAGCTAATAGAATACCTAGCAGATAAAGTTTTGTAAATAGCATTTTATTTGATTAATTCTTTTTCCTATGTAAAATATTAAATTCATTTTATCCTAAATATTAGGTCCTTACAGCAGGTTCAGATAAATTGTATCCTGAGTCATGTCTCTGAGTAACGATTGAATGCTGAGCCATGGACTTTCGGAAATATCTTTGTATTAAAATACAAAGAGTTCCTTTTTTTTTTGACATCTCAACATCTTTATTTGCTATGTTTTAATATCTTTTTCATTAACTATATGGTTTCTTTAAGTTATTTAATTTTCAGGTTTTTAAAAATCTACTTGTTGATAGCTGTACACCTTTAGTCTAAAAACCACAAGCATTGAAACCAACTAGGTCGGCTCAGAAAAACTAATTGTTCCAAGAGCAAGTTGTGACACAAGGTGCCAGTTTCTTTATGTTTAACAAAGAGGCCGAATGGTTTCTCAAGGCATGCCAACCCAGTTCCCTAACTGTTTGCAATTAAACTGGTTGGTAATATCACAGCTGTTATGACAAAAATCAGACCAATTCTGCTCAAGAATAATATCAAGTAGTCTTTTTGAAGAGGTAGAAAGAAATTGATTTGTGTTCAATGCTATGATTTTATGTTCCTTTATTGTAATAATCCCTGGCTGCTCGGACATCTCATTCTGGAGTAAATTATTTTTTGTTTTATAGATAGTAGAGTTGGCATGGGAATGGAATTTTGACTTTTTTTACTTTCGAAGTAATGATTAAATGAAAGCTTCAAGAGATGGAGAGTTTTTTTTTTTTTATTATTGAGCCTGGAAACTTTGAAAAGAATAAACACTACAGGAGACCAAGTGCAGTTGTAAATATCAATTAAATATCACAACCAAATAGTTCAAATACATCTGCTCTAATATAAACCCTGAGTCAGTATCGATCGTATGTGAGCTCCCTGCAGTAACTAGCATTGTGCACACACCACAAAACCGCATGAAGGTACATGATGGGCTGTGCTTCCTCCCACTACTTCCCAGGCATTTGTCCTAACGTTTGTTCCTGAACTGAGTGTGTATGGATATGGTGAGTTTTACATGGGAAGTACCAGCAACACAGGGTAGCCTGAGGGGAAAAAAATAACTCTTGAGAAAAGTGCATCAGGAAGCCAGTGATCATGCCCAGAGCTTTGGACTAAAATCAAATGTAGGACACCCCTGAGGAACATATCAAAACCCCAAACGAATCAACTGCTGGTTTTGTGAAACGATTGTGCACTAGACACATACTGGTGTCTTTCATATCCAGTGTACTGAGCAACGGTGCTGTTATGCCCACAAAGCAACACTGAATCTTATTTCCTAGATGCATATATTGGTAAGTCCCTGAATGTGTCCCTGAAATCAGGAGTTTATTGTATACCTAAATTACAGCTTCATGCTGCATTGACCTACATTAGTACATGCCATCCCACAAGTTTAGTGGAGGGCATCTGGAACACTGAACCATATTTTAAATACTGAGAAACTAACAGTACCTCACAAGCAGAGAGAAGTTTCTGTGTGTGGATGGGTAAAATGGGGTGTGTGTGTGTGTGATATGTAAGATGCATAAGGAATATATTTTCTCAGCATGAACTGTTCTAATGAATTTGTTTATTACTCTGAGAGAAAACTCTCACATATTAGCTGAAAGTTGTGAATTTTCCCTCTTTAATCTCTTTCATAGGTCTAGCAAATGCTTTGACGTAATTCTCATGAGAAATAAATGATTTTAATCTTATGTAATTTTGGGCTTTAAATTTTTTTCCAATCTAATTTTCATCTACTCGCCTCCTATTTAAAATATTCTGGTTATCTGACAGCTCCCTTTTGTTCATCAGAAGGTTTAGCCTGTTCTCTTTAGGAAATAAGCTGTAATTTTACAAGGAGTAAGCCTGTAAGATCTTGTTTTGAGTGAAAATGCATACTCTCCTGACTTAAGAAATGTCACAGCTATATCTACTGATAAAACATTTCCCTAAATGTTACCACACTAAGATTATAAGTTTTTTCTTTCCATTTAGCAGCTTGCATTTTACAGTATAACAAAGACATTCGAATTAGTTGTCTTCTTGAGTCTCTCTGTAATGAGTAGGGTTTGTTTGTTTTTTGGCTTGACGGGATAGTCAAGTGTTTTCAGACAGATTTATTTTTAATGAGAAAAAGTTTAGTAGTATATTTTCATTAGCTTGACATAGGCATTTTAGGCAGAACTGAGTTTACACTGAAAATCTTTTTATTTTATTTATTTATTTTTTGGTTTTTTTCGAGACAGGGTTTCTCCGTGTAGCTTTGTGCCTTTCCTGGAACTCACTTGGTAGCCCAGGCTGGCCTCGAACTCACAGAGATCCGCCTGGCTCTGCCTCCCGAGTGCTGGGATTAAAGGCGTGCGCCACCACCGCCCGGCTACACTGAAAATCTTAATGTGAGACATGCTTATCCTGGTTAACAGTAACTGAATCTTTATGAGAGAAATTTCAAGACTTTTAAAATATATTTCCTAATATTTGAAATAAGGGATTTTTACAAATATAAAAATTCATTACTTGTCAAAAACTTTCTCATCCCAATGAACTTGTTTTAAAATTCCAAATATAAATTTTCTTCTCTTTAAAAAATCTTATTGTGGAATAAACTTTAAATATGTACACCTCAAAAGTAAGGTTAGAAAAATTCCACATAGATTCCTTCCAATGGGGTCTTAAAATGAGACAATAAAAAGCTGACCTGATTTCAAAGAAAGTTCTTTCTTGTAAAAAAAAAAAAAAAGCATTTGCATAGTTTTTACCTCTAATGGTTTGATCATTAATCTCTTTGAAGGTCAATGCCTTTTATTAAAGGACTGGATGTTTGATCCCTTGGAATGTATTTGTTTTTATTACGTGTGAAAGTTGTACTGTTTACAACATGCATCTGTATTTTGGTGAGCAACAAGTCCAGCTTTCCTGGAGACTCTCCAGCTCTGGTGATGAGCTCTTGAGAGGGTAGAGGAGTCATCACCTGCCTGTCTATGGACAATGGCACAGAGAGCTTGGCTAGACCTTTGGTTTCTGTGAAGTGTGACCCATCAAAACCATAGGAGCCACATGACAGCTCCAAGTCATGGAACAGACACATCACAATACTGGAGAACCGAAAGACAAAGTTATGACTGTAGCTACTTAGGGATACCAATGCTACACTTGAGGTGAAGACTACTAGAAGTTTTAAAAACTACCAACTAAGCATTACAGCAGGTGCCTGAACTAATGTGGACAGTAAGACATTGTAAGCTGGTAGCCTTGTTTACTAGCTACTCAACGTCACTTTGTACATTTATATTCAAAATGACTTTTCATTTTGTAGCTTAGCTGAGTGTCCCAAAAAAGAAGCTTGAGGGACAAACCTCAATGACAAAAATGCTGATTATGAAGGAAAAACTATTATCAGACAAGTGACATTAATTAGAATTTGAAGGAGTTGAACCTATGGAACTAATTTAAATATGTTCACTAAAGTTTACATAGAACTGTGTGTATAGTTGGAAATGACACATTTTACTATTTCATACAACACAGCATAAACTATATTTAATTTTACACACATGTAGATTCTCTTGTCAAATACTTATTTCTTTGCTTAAGCAAAGAATTAAAACATATTAAAACACTGTGCTCATAGATGACATGAAATATAGGACACCTTATGTAACTAAGAACTATTAGTACTCAGGTAAAATGTATTGATATGCTCAAAGTTAAAAACAAAAATAAACCAAGAGGTAAAACAAAAAGAAATTATACATCAAGTTATTCCTTATCATGGGTATATTTTAAGTGAAGAAGTCAAATGTTCTGTGTTTGTGTGTGTGTGTCTGATTCGATGAGCACTTGATTCTAGGTCTTTCTGTGACATGGTCTTATTCGGAGGCTTTATGGTGTGGACGGTGGCCTTGGAGATGAACAGGATCCTTGACTATCAAAGCTGGTTGCCCGGCCAGGTAACTGAAAGAGAAGAATTTCAGAATATCTGATCCAATGAGGAAAAAGCATATAATGACAATCATGTCTCTCTGTGATTAGTGGATATTCAAGCACAATTTGCAAATTTCTGAAGAGAAGGTTTATGTAATCTCTACACTCTTCAGAACTCACCTCCCAAGGCAGAGAGAGAAAACACAAATATTTCCTGTAAAACACAGTGCTTGGAACATAAAAGGTACACAAAATAATGTCCCATGGCAACTTTTATGTCTTTAGAAGAGTCCCACACTTTATGGGAAATGTTTAGTTTTTTTTTTTCTGTAATATAACTTCCATAGTGTAGGGTAAGAGCAACAGGAAGTTGTAGACATAAGAGACTTAGGATAGTTTGAATGAGAAATGACCCCCATAGGCTCACATATTTGAGGACTGTTTGGGAGGCTTATGGAACCTTTGGAAGGTATAGTCTTGTTGGGTGGGCTTTGGGGGTTTACAGCCTCAGTGCCTCTCTTCAAGTTTGTTCTGTTTCCTGTATGTGGATAGAAATGTGCTCTCTCTGCTTCCTCCTCTGGCCTCCTGGCACTGTGCTTCTTGATAATATGGATATTCCTCGGAACCATAAGCCAAAAAGAAGCTCTTTCTTCCAGAGGTCACTTTTGGTCTTGGTGTCTTATTACAGCAACAAATTGTAACTAATTCAAGGCTGTCTTCCCTTTGCTTTGACAGGAAGGGATTTTCATCTGGGAAATTCATAAATGGAAAAGGCCAGCTTATGAGGTGGGAACCCCAAGCAATAAGAGTGATTCTCATGATCATTATGTATCTGTATCTTCAGAGTTTAATGGAGTTTAATTAATGAATTTGAAGTAAGTAGATTTTTCTAAATGAGGCCTTCATCTCTGCCAACCAACTTATTCAGTTCTTGAATAACTATTACTTTCTCATTCATTTTTTCTCTAACAAGAAAAATATAATTTCACTCTTAATTTTTCCTATAATGCTAACTTCAGGCTGTGCATATGTCTGTGGTCCATATAATCTGTTTGTCCACTGAATTGAGACAAAGGGGATGAGAAAAAGATATTTGTAGAGGAAAGTACATTCATCTTTTAATACTAGTTGTCCCCGATCCAGTTACTAGAAAACTATGTGTGATCTAATGCCATATTATGGCCTGCGTTCCTATATATCTTGTGATATATAGGAACTGAAAGGAGACTGAAAAGGGTTCTTTTATTCTTGTTCTTGATACAAACAATGCCTATGGTTCTTCAACAGACAAACAGTTCCATGTTTATATATAATATATATGTGTGTGTATATATGTATATATGTATATATATATATATATAGTTAATATACTTCAGACTGCATGCTTTTCTTTAGAATTGTTTAAATCTTGCTCATATGCTCCCATTTCTCCTTGGACCATCTCATTGGCATGGAAAGGCACTCAGCTTCTCCAAGATCAGATATCAGAGGGACAAGTACCCGAGTCCACATCTCCATTCAGTGTGACTCCCCATGTAGCAAAGCTTTCTTTCCCTTTCTATATTCTGGAGCTTAGGCTCCATTTTCAAGCTAAAAAATGAGACCCAGGGAAAAAAGAGCACAATTATATAACAAGCATTGAAGTGTGTTTTAGATAATACTTATCACTGAGACCAAATAAAGTGTACTTTAGCAGGTGTTGAGCTATCCAGCAAATACACTTGTCTCTGCTTCTGAAAGATTTCAGGGGAATACCCTGTGTGATTGTGTACATGTGTGCATATATGGATTTTTGTGTATATATGTGTATGTGTTTTCATTTATGTGTATATACGTGTATGTGCGTGTCTATATGTTTGTGTATATCTATGCCTGTGTGTTTGTGTTTATGTGTCTGTGTATTGTATGCATGAGTGTGTGTCTGTGTATGTGTGTCAGTGTATACCCATGTCTGTGTGCACATGTCTGTTTGTAGGTGCTTGTCTGTGCCTATATATGTGTGTATGTCTGTGTGTGTGTGTGTGTGTGTGCATCTGTGTGTGTGTTTATGTGTCTATGTATGTGTGTGTCTGTGTGCATGTGTGTTTGTGTCTGTATATGTGTATATGTGTGTGGTGGTTTGAATGAAAATGGGTCCCATAGGCTCATATATTTGAATGCTTGTTTCCAAGTGGGTGGACTATTTAGGAAGGATTAGGAGGTGCTGCCTTGTTGGAGGAGATGTGTCACAACTTTGAGGCTTCAAAAGCCCACACCAGGTTACGCCAGTCTCTCTCTGCTGTGCTCATGGATTAGAAGTAAGCTCTCAGCTTCAGCTCCAGCACCTTGCCTGCCTGTCTGCTTGTCTCCATGCTTCCCACAGTGATAATCATGGACTAACCCTCTGAACCTGTACATAAGACCCAATTAAGTGCTTTCTTTTGTAAGTTGACTTGGTCATGGTGTCTCTTCATAGCAATAGAAAAGAAACTAAAATAACATGTGTATGTATGTATGTATGTATGTATGTATGTGTGTTTATATGTCTGTGTATATATGCTCTGTATATATGTAGGTCTGTGTATGTGTGTGTGTCTGTGGTTCTTTATATGTGTATGTCTGTATGTGTGTGCATGACTGCTGTATGTGTGTCTGTGTATGTCTGTGTCTGTATCTTATGATTTACATTAAATCATGAAGTCAAGTAGAGTGTTTGGATATTTATATATAAATGGGATCTGTGATGGCAGTTTACTTCCATGGCCTGAGCATGACATGTTCACTCAGTTTCCACAAAATGTCTTGAAAAGCTCAGCCACGGTCTCATTCTTGTAACTAAGCGAGACTGAAACCCGGTCCTACTGATACGTTCAGTCAGTTACAGTACGCAGTCTCTCTCCCATTTTAAAACCAAAGCTTAGTGTACCAAACCGCAACTTACCCCTCAGAAAGGCTAAGTTACTATTACTTATTTTGTGGCTATTATACGTATTCATTTTATGGAAATTCACAAAGTCCTTCATCCTCCTGTGAACACATTATGTCTCAGTTTACGTTGTGGCTCTTGAAGAGGTTCCAGCAACTGTCTTTGTTGGAAAGAAAGGCGTTCAGCCAAGCAATACTTAATATGTCCAGCAGACTAACTTTGACTAAAAGTTCTAAGCAAAAATGGTTACTCATCCTTACTAACTTAACTCAGGTGTGGACACAGCCGTTAAGACCTCATATTGAGACAATCTGTGCAACATTGTGCTCATCATCATCACTCTAAGTTACTCCTATTGAACAGGCATCGACGAAACTCAGAGAAGGTCAGGTCACTCACCAAAGCTTTATAATAAAAGCCACACAGCATGGCCAGGCCTTGAACGCAGCTAAGTTGGTGCCTCAATATTTTAATTTCTGTATATTCTTTCTGACCAGAGTTGGCTAGGACATATGTGTCCCTTATACAGACGTATCAGACAGCAGTGCTTTATGAAGGATTTAAAAATGGAAAGGAGCTTTAGGTAAAGTGGCTTTTTTTCACAGAGAAGCAGTACCAGAGCTCAGTTCCCACTGAGTAATGAACTTAAGACAATGGCCCCTGGTCACCGACGTAAGCCTAAGGCTATGGGAGGAAATAACACACTTCTTTCACAGGCTTACTGAATAAGAAACCCTAGACATCTAATCATTTTTTAAATCCCCGAGGCAGACAGAACTTTGAATAGACGATGTGAGAGACTCTGAAACAAAAGTGAAAGCATTTTTTTGAAAGGTGAATAAGTGAAATGTCAAATGAAAGTTAGCAGATAAAAAATATTTAAGTAACATCAGTGTAACTGAGGGCAGAGGCAACATCCACATCCTTACCTCCAGCAAAGGGTGCCAGTGTGTGATTGGTTTCCGGTGGTACGCCAACATTTCGTTCCAGTGGTCTCTCCCAAGACCCTCGGCGTCTAGTCCTGTTCGACACACACCTATGACCTCATTGTGTCCCACCCTAGGATTGGTGGAATATCAAACTTTCACTGTCATAATTCAAAGGTAAGTAGAATGTTCCACATTTCAGTACAGTTTTTAACACATCATCAAGAGTAATAAATTCTGCATACTATGGCAGTCTTCAGACCCAGATTTCACTTTATATACTTTCAGTGATCCATGGCCAATCACTGTCTGAAAATATCAAATGGAAAGTTCTAGAAACAAATAACACATCAATATTAAATAATGCTTTATAGAGTATATTGCTATAATGGTCCTATTTTATTATTTGTTATTGGTAATCTCTTCGCGTGCACAATTTATAAAGTAGGCGTTATAAAGATCTGTACATGTAGGAAGATCTGTACATGTAGGAAGAACAGACTATCTGGGACTCACTACTGTTGGTTTCCATTATCTATGGAACATGATGGAACATATTCCCTACAGAGAAGGGATTGTTATGTACCAGTTTTGATTAAATGAAAATTCCTAAATAAAAATTAACTAGGCCAGGTGTGGGGCATGGCTGAGAGGTGGAGACAGGAAAATCAGAAGTTCAAGTTCATCATTACCTACAGAGAAAGTTTTGAGGCCAGCCTGGGATACGTGGTATCTTGTCTCAAAACACACACACACACACACACACACACACACACACACACACACACACAAAAAGGCTCACAGACAATTAACTAAATAACATCAATGCACAAAATAAATTTATATTAAAAACTCACAAAGCTATTCAGTTCTCTGCAATGTTGATAATGAAAGTGTGTGCACAGGGAACCAGCAGACCCCTCATTTTGACGATGCTGCTTTCTGGGAATGAGGCCCACTAAACCCCCACACTGTAAAGACAACCCCACTCTTTCCTGTAATGGTGGTTAGACTGTATGCCGAGAGGACAGTGTTCACTTTCTTGCACAATAGTCTCTATTTTACTGACTCTAAATTATATGGGTAAGTATGCTATTGCTGGCAATATAATTAAGTGGGGCAGGGTTGTGTTTAGTCTCACCACTATGATTTATCATTGCATAACAAAGCATACTGTTTGACATTACTATTTTCTATCTATGCCCCATTTTTACTGCAACCAATAAAAATGATAGCTAATATTTATTTTTAAAATTTTTGATATTAAAATATAATTACACTATAATTTCCTTTTCTCCCTCCAGATAGCCTCATAGACTGCTCTCCACTCTCCTTCACACTCATGGCCTCTTCTTTCATTAATTGCTATTGTATGTATATATGTATATGTTCAGACATATATATATATATATATATATATATATATATATATATATATATGTATGTATGTATGTATTCCTAAATATAAGCTCTTTAGTCTGTATAATGTCACTTGCATGTGTGTTTCCAGGGCTGACCATTTGGCATTGGACAACTTATTGGTGTGCTCTTCCCTAGAGAAGACCACCTCTCCTGCTCTCCACTTTCCTCAGTTGCCTATAGTTCTTGGTGTAGGGTTGGGGCCTAGTAGGTTCTTCTCTATCCTCTTTGGCAGGTCAGCTGGTGTAGTCTGTGTTCGGCTCACATTTAGGCAGCCATGTTGGTGATATTTCATGGGTGTGGCTTCTGACATTACTAGGAGACAGTCTCCTAGCAAACTGCCTGACCCTCTGGCCCTTATGATCTTTTTTTTTTGTTTTTTTCGAGACAGGGTTTCTCTGTGTAGCTTTGC
Organism: Peromyscus melanophrys; assembly: GCA_902168415.1. Lineage (NCBI taxonomy): Eukaryota > Metazoa > Chordata > Mammalia > Rodentia > Cricetidae > Peromyscus > Peromyscus melanophrys. Next base: position 20,564 of record CABHPR010093830.1, read on the forward strand.
GCCTTTCCTGGAACTCACTTGGTAGCCCAGGCTGGCCTCGAACTCACAGAGATCCGCCTGGCTCTGCCTCCCGAGTGCTGAGATTAAAGGATCTTTCTACCTGCTCTTCTGCATTGCTTCCTGAGCCTTAGGTGTGGAAGTGTTCTGTCGATGTATCCATTGGGACTGGGGGTAACTAATATGTTTGAGAATCTTCTATGTAAAGATAGTTTTCCAAGAATTTTGAGTTTAATGACATAATTAATCCCAAGTCCACTACTCTGGCTCTGGATAACATTACCAGCAGCTCATTTCATAAACAAACAAAATGGACGCTCATAAGAGTTCCTAGGAGTTAAGGGCAGAAGCTGGAACCCAAAGTCAAAACAGCACCTGACAAGCAGGGCTTCTTTCTTTCTAGTCTTTTTGAGACCAGGTCTTATGCAGCCCAGGCTGCCCTCAGACTCACTATGCAGCTGAGATGAGCCTCCTGCCTCTGCCTCCTGAATGCTCAGGTCACATGTCTCTGCCATCACAACTTCCTTCACAAGCTGGTTCTTGAAACAATGTAATCTGAAAGGCTTTCTACAGAGTCACTTGGATAGGCCTCTCTGAGGAGGCTTTGGGAGTGATTTTAGGATGCTCCAGTATGTTTTTCTGGTCTTCTCTTAGGAAGTTTCCCAACAAGGCTATTTGGAGAAATGATTTCTATCTTCCTGATTTAGGTGGCATTAAGATCTATTGCCTTAACATCGGGTCAGTGACATGCTTAGCTGTACTTACCCCAACTCACTGCTTTGAGAAGTCCATAGGGGTAGGTGGTAAAGCAAAACAGGGCCGTTCGTGATAACATTTACAACATTTTTAAGATCTGAAATGTGGGATAATTCAAGAATGTTTTTCTACCACGGAAAAGCCATCACAGGTGTTTTCCCTTTAGTATAAACTCCAATAGATCAGAAAATCACTTATTTGTTTATTTTTATTTCTAGGGGCTGACTTTGAGACACTGAATGGTACATTACTACCACTCCTCACAGTCCAGTGAGTGTTCTCTTAGGCATTCTACATTCACATTCTACACAAGTGGTAGAGTTACCAACAGAACAATGTATAAGACCATTGAGCAGATGGCTATGAACCTTCCAATTCCGTCATCACCCACGTTCCACAGCATGTTAACAGTTTCCCAGTGGAGAAAGTGAATCCCAGAGACTTGCTGGCCCTCCAAGCCAGTGCATTCTAGAGCTGGGGTGAGCACCCCTTTCCTTGTGTGGTAGCCCCTCTGTGAAGCCAGCTCTGGATTGCAGTATTTGTAATTCTGAAGAAAGACTTCTGAATAGTTCTTTTGCGTGTCATGAACTTCAAGCTACTTCCAGACTCACCCTTTCTTCAGCTGCAGGTGAATGTTAAGTTAGACTGCTTTGGAGATGAAACCAAACCAAAACTATAACTATAGATTCTCATGAATCAGGGCCCTGTTGTTTATTTTAAGTTAGATCTGCTGTAACAGTGAGTAACCTGGAAAGCAGATGTGACCCGGCTAAGACAACCAGAAGAGCTGCATCGGGGCAAGCAGCCTCTACCCACCTGTCATAATCCATGACCGCAATGCACAGGCTGACCTGGTCCACATTCTCTGGAGGGATGTCGAAAATGATGGCTTCGTTGTACACAGGGTTGAGAGTGTTTTTCTTTGTAGTTGTTTTTCGTTTTTTAAGTCTTCGGCCCTCACACATCAAAGACACTTTGACATAAGGGTCTATGAGAAAGGAGGTAATTTTACTAAAATTAAAGCATCCAGGCTATGCACAAAACACTGTATTTCATTTTTACTAAATAAGAAAGTGTGTGTGAGCCCTTCAGCACTAATAGTTTTAACATTAAATCACTTACTTTGGGACAACAGATTCTTGATCTTATTTTGTCTCTTCCTATAGTCATAACTTTTACTTTCTTAGAATCAGATTTTAATTTGTTGGGCAAGTATGTACATTTTAAACTCTAGAAAAATGTAACTGTATATTTCAAGGAACAAAAGGTATTTTCTTATGGAAATTATGTACATACGTGTAAAGAGGGCAAGGTTAATATCTAACCTGCTCAGAAATACTTTTTTTTTTTTTTAACACTTAGAAGACTATATTAAGGAAGACATTCTTTGAGTGAGCCATAGCATCTTAATAAGGAAATAAAATCTTGTTGCCCTCTGCTTCCCCCATCACATCTCTGATGATATTCTTTGTTTCTCACAAGATCAGTGGCTCCTTGGTTGATGCCTATGCCTGCTGTGAGGTAGAAGGAGATAATACTCTCAAATATAGACTCTTATGAGGAAAAGCTTCACATAACCTTCAAATTTTACAACAACTCTAACACTGCTCTGCTTGGCTTAAAATGTACCATAAAAGAATAGAATAAACAATAGCTTGTTGGGTGCCTTGTTGAGGTTCAACAATATATACTGATCCAAAGTTTTTCACCAAAATAAATTTAATTGTTCTTCTACCTCTTTCTTCATTCTATAACTTGCAAACTTTTAAAAGGGAATAGGTAGCTCATGATGTAGTCTCCAAATTAAGATGTCAGTGGAATATGCATAAAAGCCTCCCCAATAATTGGTCCCTTCCTTGGCCACCTACTGGTTTGTGTTGCCTCATAATTCTACAGGCAAATATTGCAACATAAGTTTATGTTCAAAATTGTAAAGGAAGGGAGAAGGAAGCACCGGGTGTTTCACTCCTTTGTCAAATTTCCCACAGGAGAAATTTCCCTCGAGAGTTTCTTGACATACTGCTTTTGTTAGTTTTTTATAGTTTCTTTAGATGTTCCAAATTTTTACTGGGAAAGAGTCAAGAATGCAAACGCAAATGATGAGCTTACATTTCATCTCTCTCTCTGCAGACAAATAAAGGAAATCGATTCAATTTACACATATCTTTGTATGGACTTCATTCACAGCTGAAAGTCCAAGGACCTTCCCTTACAAGCAGACTAGCTGGGAGAACAAAGTAAATTAGGTATTTAGATAGACTAGGCCAGGAAAGAAAGGGAGAAAGGAAGAAAAAAAGAAAGAAAGAAAGAAAGAAAGAAAGGCAAAACCAAAGTTCAAAGTCAATCTATTGATAGTTTTCAAAAGATTTCACAATTTTAATGTTACCTTAAAAAGGTGATTTGTAACATTTTGATTTGTAATCTTTCTTTCTGCTTTTATTTTATCCTGTAGCAGAGAAACAATTAAAAGCCATTCGGTTTTAGATATGCAAAATTAGTAGGGATGTGCCATTGATGTGCTTTGTACTCACCCGATGACCCAGTAATGTCCATGGCCTTCAGATTTCTGCATTTGATCACCGTCAAAGTCATACGCCCAGCGGTTGGCAAATAGCAAAGGGAAAACATGATTTCGCCCAGGTCTATGCTTTCCTAGATTGGCAATTGGTAATGTTAGCGATTTCAAACAACAAACCGTGAAAGCAAAATGAAATGGAAGATAAGTGAAAAATTTTCACATTATTAGAATCTTATAAAGTTTGAAATAATTTCATTGAGGATTGAGATACATTGTAACAAGGTTTTTATGAATGGAATTAGTAAAAAGAGTGTATCCCAGTTGCTCACTTACCATCTGGAACTTAGCAGAGAGAACCAGACTGCTGATTCCACCCACTGCCCACCTTAGTCTCAAGTTTGTCACAACGAACAAATGACAGCCTGACTTAGCAGAGGCTGAAGCCAGACATAGTAGGCCCCTGCTAGGAAATGAGTCTTCATTTTCTCTTACCTCTGCATCCAACCAAGCCCGAGCAGGACTTCTCTACAGTACTGACAAAATATGTCATCTATTACTGACTCTTTTGGGATCTACTGTGACTGTTCAAGCAACTATCTCCCACCAGGATTGAATGGCTTCCAAAACTCATCTCTCCATTAATTAAGCTTCACATATCAAAGTGATCATTTATGAAATGAAAAGCAAATTTTACACACACACACACACACAGACAGAGACAGAAACAGACAGACAGACAGAGAATGACTGTAAGCTCCAATGTGCCTGTAAAGTTCTTGATTCACAGTTCTTAGTGTGACCGTGAAGAGCTTCCCTCCCATGTGTCTTCATTTAGACAACACACTGAAAAGCTGTATGCGCAAACCCACATTGCTTGGATCCTACCTCTCTACTTCATCTCCAATGTACCAACCCAGTCCTGTTATAAGCACTGTAGCCTCTTTCCCACAAATCATGTGACGCTTGCCTCTGCTTTTGAAGGCACTGCTTGTTGGAACTTAACCCTCCCTCATGTTCAGTTGCTTGACTTCTTTTTCTTTTATTCCTGTCTCTCTGTCTGTCTCTCTCTGTGTATGTGTTTGTGCGTGTCTGTTTTTCTGCATGTCTCTTGGTCTCTGTCTGTCCTCCTCACCCCTCTCTCTGTGTATACTTATCATCGCATGTGTACTTGCGTGTTCATGCATGTAGAGGCCAGAGATTGATGTTAGGAATAATTCTTGGTTGATACTACCCTAGTTTTAAGGCAGGGCCTCTCAATCAAACCCAGAACTCACCAGCATGATATAGCTAGTTTTGCAAGCCAGCTTTCCCGGGTAATCGGGTCCCTGCCTTCCAAAGCTGGGACTTACTGGTGAACCACTACAACCACCTACTGTTTATGTACATTCTAGGGATCTGAACTTAGGTCCTCACACTAAAACCAATGCAAGCCCTTAAACCAATGAACTATGTCCTCAGATCTCAGCTGGTTGACTTCTCTGGGAGGTGGCTGCTTAGACACTCTTCAGGGAGACATCCTAAGGCAGCAGCTGCCTCGTCTTCTGCCCATGCCCCTCCCAGCTTCTTCACAGATTTCCATAACAACCACAGCATCATCTGGAATCATCTTCTAAAATCCCCCTTGGGTTTCTTTCTCTGTTGCTCATATGTAATGTCCAAGATAGCTCCTATCTTGTTTTCAATATCCTAGAAAGGCATGGTGCATCGCTGACTGCTAGTGCTTAAAAAAACATTGTAGTCCTGGAGATTGAACCCAGGATTCAAGTATGCTAGGCAACCACTCTACCATAGCACTATAACCTTGACCATTTAGTACCATACTCTTTGGAGGAATTAATAAATGACTTAATTACTCTGGATACAAACTGACTTGTATTAAATTTCACTTGTACATTAGAAAGGTTCCTAGCATTCTGACATAGATTTGTATGCTGTCACCGCATAGATGGTGAACAAGTGAAAACTGATGTGCACAATGAGAATTAAGGATTTTACTCTAAGGGTGGATTAAAGGGTTCGATGAAATCATTCCTAAAGAAAAAATTTGAAGTTGATTTAATTTGTAGAAAATAAATTCCTAACCCAGTACTGAGGACCACAGAAGTGGGTTCTTAAAAGTTCCTTGTTTCTTGGGGCTGGGAAAATGCCTCTAAGCACAATGACTTGAGTTCAGTCTTTTAAACACACGCCACATGCTAGAGAGCAAGAACTGACTCCAGACTCCTTCAAGTTGTAGGCTGACATCTGACTGCCACAGTGCACGCTGGCATACACCTACCCGTGCTCCACACAAAATAAATCAGAAGTATAAAATATTTTTAAAATCCTTATTTCTCTGAAGAATGTAGTCAGAAATTTGATTGGCATCACATTCAGCATTTGGTAGTATAGCAGCCTTCGTGGAATTGATTCTTCTAGTCCATCAGCTTTGGAGGGCTTCCCACCTTCTTGTGTCTTTTTCTTTCTTTGATGTGTTAAAGGTTAATTGCAAATGTCTTTCCTTCCCTGGTTGTGTGTATTCTTCCCCCTCTTTTAAATGGGAGTGTTTCCTTGATCTTTTTCTCAGCATGGCGCTCACTGGTATATAGGAAGGCTATTGACTTTTGTCTGTTAGTTTGTATCTTGCCACTTTCCTGAAAGTGTTTAGCTTTCTAAGAGTCTTCAGGGTCTCTTATGCACAGAATCCCAGCATCTGCAAACAGGAATACTTGACACTCTTCTTTTCTACTTATCTCTTTCTCTTGTCTTACTGCTCACTAAGACCCAAGACTTTCAAGCACAATATTGAATAGCAGAGGAAGTGGACAGCCTTGTCTTATTTCTGATTTTAGTGGAAATGCTTGGAGATTTTTCTCTATTTAGTATAATGGTGGCTACAGGTTTGTAGAAACACAAAAGATCCCATCACAGTGAGATTGGTGAGTAGAATAAAGGACCTGGATAAGACCCCACAGCAACAGCCACATTATGGCAACAATACACAGTGGAAAAGAAGCCTCTTTAACTAATGGTTCTGAGAAGAAACTGGATATGTACAACTAGAAGAATGAAACGAAATCCCTATTTCTTATCCTGTATATGATCAAATCCAAACAAATCAAAGACTGTAAACTCTGAAACTGTTAGAGAAAACAGTGAAGAAAACATTTCAAGTTATTGGCACTGGAGAATTTTCTGAATAGAAATCCAGTCACTTGGGAAATAAGACTGAAAGTGGACAAATGAGAACTTATCACATTAAAACCTTCAGCACAGCCGAGGAAACACTTGAGTGAAGAGACAGCATGTGAGAGTGGGAGGAATCTATGTTGCTTGCATATCAGATGGAGGATTAATATCTAGAATATACAATGAATGCAAAAACTAAATAATAAAGCAAAGAACCCAATCAGTAGTTATGCGAGTAAAACAAGCAGGAAGCTCTCAAAAGATAAATGGTCAGTATACATATAAAAAGATGCTCAACTTCACAGGCCATCAGAGAAATGCAAATTAAGGGCTAAGGAGATAGCTCAGTGGAGAAAGCACTTTCCAGGAAAGCATAAGATTTTAAGTTCAGATCCATAGAACCATGGAAAGCTGGCCATAATGGTATGCATTTGCCATCTCAGTGTTCTGACAATGCCAAGAGGTGGAGTCAGAATATAACACCTGGGAACATACAGGCTAGCTGTTCTATACACAGGCACAAACAAGAGACCCTGTCTCAAGGTGGAAGGCAAGGACCAACACCCAAGATTGTCCTCTGATCTCCACACATGTACCATTGCACATGGGCACCTGCATTAACGCATGTGAATGAACATGCACACACACACACACACACACACACACACACACAC
>CABHPR010093831.1:0-15408 GCA_902168415.1 Peromyscus melanophrys
AAAAAAAAAAATAATTGAGTGCACACCAAGCCTGTGTAAAGATGGGCAGATATGTGTAAGGTGAGAAGTAACGGGCTTAGTTCTCATCAGTCTTGACATTAACTTTTAAAAATTCTTACAAATTTTTAAATATAATAAAACGATATGCATTGAAAACCCATAAATTTTGTATACATAAAAATAAAATCATGACCAAAATTAAAAGTACTGGGGAAGCCGTGTAAATAATTTTTAGAAGAATTTTGTTTGCACAATTTTAAATTTAAGGGGAGTCAAGTGAATAAAATACACTGGGAAATTCTCAACCATATGACATTATTCTCAACCATATTTATTACATCCAGATATTTAACTGTGTTGCTCCTAAAAGTTCAAATCCAAAGCTCCTGCTTTGAGAGACTCTGAGCATACCTCTGCTCTAAATAAATGATTTCTTGTAACATTTCTTCTTACAGAATTACATTAAGTATTTTCAGCAATAAAGCCTCATGGCCCCACAGAAACAGGAACTAAGAAGTTGAGAACCTTGTTCAATAGAATGCTCCTTTATAGAACATTGAAATTCAGTGCATCTGGCTAGGTCATTCGAATATATTTTGCAAATCATAGTCTGGCTCCTGTTATGTTTACAGCAGCCCAAGAAGAGTTAATCAATAAATTAATATAATAGAATTATGTCTAGTCAGAGGTTTGTTCTGCATTTGTGCGATTGGCATCATTTTTCTCAGAATAGATTTAAATTCTAAGAAGTGATGCATTGTTTTTGTCCGAGGACTTTATTTTCTAGACAGAAAAGAGGATAATGGTTCTTTATTCAACTACTATAATTGATTTCAAATTAATAGTGACTGTTTCTCAAGTATATCCAAGAAATAAACATGGCAAGCTATTAAGTAATAATCAATTTTGTAATAAATAAAAAGTCTTTGGTATTAAATTAACCTATAACATCATTTAAATTATATAATAAAATAAGCTCTTCAAATTAGTTTATCTAGCATAGATGAGTAATATGTTTCCAATTCTGTATCTGGTTATTTACATGTATAATGTATAACATTTTAATGACCAAATATCATTATATTAGGATCAATAATATTTACCAATGAGGGAACAACATATTTCATAGTATTAAATCTTTACACTTTAACCAATATATTCAGTAGATTTAGATTATAGAAGATTATTCAAAATATATATCTTTAAGAAATGTTCATTTATCTTTCAAAGGACTTTGAACTGAATTCACAAATCCTGGTTTTTAATTTTTGGATCTGTTCCTCAGTAACTCTGTGAGCTTGAGGAATTAAGTTCAATTCAATTCGATATCACTTCATTAAATATTTATGGGGCAGCCTCCTTTGTGCACGCATGGGAAGAGAGAAACCTATTTGAAGGCAGAGGGGAGTGATCGAGGAGAGAACAAAAGATTTAAGAGGCTGGCAAGGAGAAGAATTGATGTAATAAGAGCCGGAGACAGGGGAGATGAGATAAAGAGCACACGTCTAGGGGTCAGTCTTTGGGAAGGAAAGGAACAGGTCTTCCTAAGAGATAAGACTAAAACAAAATGTAAACTAAAGATAAAGACAGATTTTGAGGAAGAAAGAAAGCAAAGTAAGGCATCTAATTGAAGAGAATTATTGTTGGTTTGGGTGGTGGTGGTGGTGGTGGTGGTGGTGGTGGTGGTGGTGGTGGTGTGTGTGTGTGTGCAGTGTGTATGTGTGTGTGTTCTGAGTAAGGAGGGTCATAAGTCATGAGCTAGAGTCAAACTGCTTGAAATGTTGAGATAGTGGAGAAGGCTGAAGATTGCTTCAGTGGAAAATAAGTTACGAAAACTTCCCATGATGCATCAGGGTTTGGAACCTATTAAGAAATTTCATTGTGTGATCTAGTCAGATTTAAGATGTGTTCCTGATGTGCTCCATCAGAACTGATGAAAGCAATGGGGAAAAAAACAGGGTAGTCAAAACAAAATTCTTATTCTTGATATTGAAAAAATAAAATGAAGAAATGCCAAGGATAGATGATGGTTTTCAACTAAATGAGGAGTAATGATATTTTAGTTAGTAGTAGAATTTTTAAAATAGCAAATGATCAGAAAATGCCCCAAAAGAAATGAAAGTTATTATCAAAATAACACTTATGTTTTAAAAAAGTGAATGATATTCAATTAACAGGAAAATTAAGTAATAATAGTACATCACAATGGGATTCCAAGTGTAACTGTTTTGCCTAAAACATCAATATCAATCTTATTGATATTGATGTCAATAACAGAAATATCAAGTGTACCTTTCCATCTTCATAAGAGTCATTTTTCAGATACTGTACTATGGCCAGTTAGATGGCTAAGGCAGAGAAATGAATGATTTCATAGACAAAATGTTAATAGAAATTCTAATGTGCACTCAAGCTGAGCATGACTGGTCTTAATATTTTACAAATATACTCTTCAAGTTTGTAATTAGAAAAATAAAAATGAAAGTTCTACTTCCAAATTACTGTAGTTAATGGGAACCTGAGCCAGTATATATGCATTCTGCACATAAATTTGGAACTGGGAAGGTTCTGAAATCACAGGATGACACTGTTGGCTCATTTCTACCTGTCCATGTAATCTTAGTTCTCTAAGTACTTGATTCAGCACAGTCCCTGGAAGCACAGAGTTTATGTGGTCATCCTCTGGATATTAGGTAATGCCAACTTAAGACCCAGGGAGGACTCCTTAAGCATATACAGGGTGTTCACTCAGATAGCATGCACTGTTCAAAAAACATCATGTCAGACTAAATACAAAACACAAAACTAGAAAAAAAAATGCGATTTATAGCATTTAAGGTAATATTGATGATCATGAATAATGATGTTCTCCATAGAATATCAAATACAATCCAGGAAAAAACTATGGTAAATTTGTATTAGATTACTGGAATCTTAATCTTTCCTACACTACATGATGCTGGAATCTGATAAAGACACTGTTAAGAGAATGAAATTTTGGGGAAAAATCTTTGTCAAATATGTATTTGATAAAGATAGGTTAAAACTAAAAAAAAATGGACATCAAAATAACTCTGCATATAAAGTGCAACATCAGACTCAGAAGAAGGAATGACGCATTAAATTCTAGCACTGTGGGTGGAATGCAGACTTGTTTCTGCCAGGACTTTTGAGCAATTTGTCATGGAGTTAAATGTATTTTTGCTTTACAATCTGATAGATGATCACGTTAGCACTCATGAAAATGAGATGAAAAGCTACATACATATGAAAGTCTGCTTCTGATAGCAGCGTCAATTATATATACCAAACCATGGAAATATATAAGATGTCATACTTAATGTATTTTTAAAAATCTGTAGAATATGCATACAGCAGAATGTTACATAGTAAGAAAACAGAGTCAACAACTCTCTCAAAAGAGACATGGGGAACTTTAACTGCATGCTGCTAAGTGAAAGAACAAGCCACGTGCTCTAGGATTTCAAATGGTATGATCCTCTGGATATGGTAGCTCTATAGAGACAATCCAATGCTTGTTAGTTTCCAGAAGTGTGGGAAAGAGAAAGAAACCAGCAGAAATTTGTAGGTAAAGCAAACATTTCTGTCTGCTACCTCAATGGTAGATACATAAAATTGCTCATTTGGTAAATCCCATAGAACCCATAACTCAAAGTCTACATCTTAGTATGGTTATCTTCAGTAACAAAGAAGTAAGCATTGTTCCATCATTTGTAACAGCTGTCCCATACCAATGCCAGCTGTTAAGGGTAGAGAACACTTTGCAAGGTGATTCATGTGCCTCGTAGTCTGTTTACTCTGCCCCTCAGCTTTCCTGTAAATATACATCTATTTGATGGGCTTAATCATGAAACTGTTCATTTTACTGTGGGGTTGAAAAATGGCATAGTCTCCTAACTTCTAGAAACAGGTTACATTTACAGCTTAGGAAATTATTTTTTAAATGTTTCTGAAATTGAAATTCAGATTACAGTAAAAATATCAGTAAGTGTGATTAAATCAGAGGTTTTTAAGAGAGTCAAATAATCATCTGTGAAAGCCTACTCTAAAAACTGAATTGTAATAAATATATATTATTATTGTACACTCTGGATTTTTACATCTATCAAACCTAATATAATTTGTGTAGTTTAAATAAGTTACTCATTTTGAAGTATTAAAAAGTGAACAAAGCAAAGAGATGATGCATTCTAAATTCTATCTCAATTATAAGGCTGGGGTCAAGCTAGAGTCTTTTGTTTGGAAAATTGTCAACTTAATTTAATACACTTTCTGCACCAACGTCCCCATCCTTCTGCATGGCATTGGTGACATTATTTACTATGGTAGACTTACTATAACTGATGGGATTGGCATTAAATAAAGTATATTGTAAGCCTATGTTGAACAGTCCGTGTGAGAGACAGACACTTCACAAGGGTAGCCACACTGACCAGGATCAACTCTACATTGCTGATTTCAAGATTTCTTTAAGTGCAGGCTAGGTGATTGGTCAGGAATGAAGGAGAAGATAGAATTATATCAAGGGATTGCACAGCCCAAAGTGGACTTGCAAGCACATTCTCATCAGTACCTTTGGGAATCAGAATGAAATGTTCCACAAAAAAGCTCTCAGATTCCCTCTGACAACTATCCCTGACAGTTTAAAAAAAATGAATTATAAGAGCTAAAACTAACAGAAGTTTTTTTTTCTTTCTTTCCCCCCTTTTTCCTTTCGTTCCTTGCTTCACTCTCCCCTTAAAAGCCATTTATTAGTTGTTAGCTTTGTCATAGCCTTGTTAAGTGTTTGCCTTTCGATTGGGTTCTTGTGGAGACACAAAAGAAATACCGAGTAAGTAATGGATAGAAAGCGACAGAGGAAAGTTACCAGGACACGTGAGAGGAACATGATCCAGAGTTTCCGAAATGTGCAGGACATAATAAACTATGATGGAAGCCGGAAGAGGTTGATAGAAATGTGCAGGACATAATAAACTATGATGGAAGCCGGAAGTGGATGATAGAGGGGAAAGAGGAAAGAACAAAAAGAAGGATTTTTCAAATGCTACACACAAAATGTATGAATGATGCTTATGTGCCACACACTCCAGTATGCTAGAGCACATGTGTACACAGTAGTTGAGAAGGGAGGCCAGGGAAAGAGCAGGTTCAAAAAATAAAGCGCCCTTGTTAGCCAGAGCAGAGCACCAAATTTAATTACCATTTTCCCAGCCAGGGTGCTAGAGGAAGAAGTCTACAGTTCAAACACATGTTGAGAACAGAGAAAGGCAATTGAAGATTTGTCTTCTGTGCAAATCAATACCTTTGGATGACGTGTACACATATAGCATCCAACACAATGGCACTACTGGCAGTAATCCTATTATTAGCCCTTTGGAAAATCATAAAAGCATTGTGGCATAGTGAGTTCAGACCTAAACATGCTAACTTCAGAGTCTGCCCTCTGGGTTACGTCATGAACAAGCCTGGGAAAACATATTGCTATACTTGTTTTCACTTGTATAAAGAGGAAACGTGATGTAGTTAACTTAAGTGCTTTATAAATGTGCAAATATCATTCAATTGAGGGTTCTAGCCAAACTAGAACATAGTCTTACACTTTAAAATAGCAACACTATGTTGAGATGTTGATCAGTCCGACTGATTAAAAATGCTTAAAGGAATTACAAAGCACAGGAATGAATCGCCGATAGTAAGAATCAGTAATTTTCATACTTGAATCAGAAAAAAACTTTCTAAAATTTTATTTATTCTTTTGTATTTTCTAGCTATATTCTAGTGTTTTTATCTGTATTTTCTTCAAAACCTTCTACACAATGTTAGGAATAATTTTATCATTTCCTGGATACTCATAGCTAATGCCTATGCCCTACGCCTTGCTCTAAATACTAACGAGTGATGTAGGATCCACGGCAGTATGCACTGCTGACCTCAGCAGCCAATGCAGCATGTGCAGACACAGGTGCTCCTGCACAAGCAGGGAGGTAGAACTTTGGAATCGTAATAGCTCAATGTGTAAAAGTCTTCACACACTTGAGTAAGATTTTCTTTACTCCACATGTTCTAGCTTCTTATTGTTGCTCTGGTAAAACACTGACCAAAAGCAGTTGGAGAGAAAAGGATTTATCTGGCTTGCATGTTACAGTCCATCATGCAGGGAAGGCAGAGCAGGAACTCAGGCAGGAACTGAAACAGAAACTAAGCCATGCTTGCCTCGCTTATACACTACATGCCAGCCTTCTTAAGGATGGTACTGTTGACAGTGGGCTAGGATCTCCTCAGTCAATTAACAGTTAAGAAACTGTCCCCACAGACATGCCAGTGTGAAAAGACAAATTTTCAGTTAAGGTTTCCTCTCCTCAGGTGTCAAATTGACAGCTGAAACTATGACAGGAGACATTTTATGTTGACTCTGAGACAGCCCCCCCCCCCCGCTATGAAAAAATGCTTTAAAAATATTTGTGCATATACTTGTATGAATTTGAATGATTATTTCATTATAATATATTTTGTAAGCATAATTTTACATGTAAGATATGAATTTTATATTTTGATTCAACCTTCATTGCCTTTTATAGAAACACTGTCAATTTGATTCATAATCTCAGTGAGCTAGAGTGATAATTCCTTAATCTCCCTCAACTCTGACATCATTAATCATTTTTGATAATATTATAAATTAAAGCATTTAATACTGATTTAATTTTCATCCCATGACCAACAAACAGGCTGTATTTTTCAACATTTTTTTGTCTATTTGTACTTCTTTGTTATAAATTTCTTTTTCTGAAATTTGTCAATTTTTCCTAGGTTATATTTTATATTAAATGCAATAATCTTTTCTCTCCATATTTATTTTACTTTTACCACATTACAATTTATTGTTTGGTGAGTAGTTATGATTTAAATAACACATATTTTCTAATTTTATTTATTATTATTATCATCATTATTGAGGGGTGTGTGTGTGTGTATGTGTGTGTGTGTCTGTGTCTGTGTCTGTGTCTGTGTACCTGTGTGTGTACCTGTGAGTGCATGAGGTAGACAAGGGCCTAGATGCAGAGGTCAGAGGGAAACTTTGCGGAATGTATCTGTCCTTATACCTTATGTGTGTTCCACAGATGGAACCCAGGTCTCCAGGTTTGTGTGGCAAGCACCTTTGCCTACTAAGCCATTACACTGGACCCCATTTTTTTTCTCCAGATTCCGTATCGTTTTCTTTTTTATTTATTTTCCTTTTTTTATTCTTTTCTCATACAATACATCCTGACCACAATTTCTCCTCTTTCCACTCCTTCTAGTTCTTACCTCCCCCCCCCCACCTCTCCTCCAGATCCACACCTCCTCCATCTACCTTCAGAAAAGAGCAGGCCTCCCAGGGATATCAACTGAACACGGCATAACATGATGCAAGAAGACAAGGCACAAACCCTCCTATCAGGGCTGAGTGAGGCCACCAGTAGGAGGGAAAGGGTCCAAATGGGTAGCAAAAGAGTTAAAGACACCCCACTGCCACTGTTAAGATTCTCACAAGAACCCCAAGCTAACAACCACAGCATGTATGCAGAAGACCTAGCGCACACCCATGCAGGCTCTGTGGCTGCTGCTTCAGTCTCTGTGAGGCCCTATGAGCCCTGCTTAATTGATTCTGTGGGTTGTGTTCTCCTGGTGTCCTCCAGGAACCTCACAGAAGAATGGGAGGAACTGTAGGGGCCAAAAATTTTTAAATGATATAACCCACAATTAACATTGTTCTTGGTGTTTTTCAATGAGATGTTAATTAATTTCAATATTAACAGATCAGGTCAGACCCTCTCAGTTGTTGTTTAAACACAGGTTCAGATGGTGCACAGTGATGTTTGGTTTCTTATGTAAGTGCAGTTGTTCACTGGCTGCTTCAGCATTTTACCACTTCCCATTAAAGTCTCTGACAATTTTAGGAACGCTTAGATGATGAATGGTTCAATAGGTAGTATAAAACAATTCTGTGTGATTTCTTTCTGGGGACTATGGATCATTGACAACCCTCATTAAATACCACACATTAATCAGGTAATCAAGTGCCATTCATAATTGAGCTAACCTTTACATCACTGCTAGAGGAAGGCTGGAACTGTGTTGGACTGGCCCCACCCACTACGAGGATACTTTATTAGCAATGATTCCCATTTTCTTACACTTTTTGATTTCAGACATTCTCTGAATCCACAGGTGTTCACTAAACCCAGACAAAAGGCAGGCATCAAGAAAGGTCTTGTGTTAATATGTTTCCTAGTGTTGTTCCAAGAAACTACTGCAAGCAGTGCTACAACATGAAGATTTCATGTCTTTCAGTATGGAAGACAGAGGACTGTTTGGGCACACTAGCTTTGTGTAGGGTCACATTTCTTCTGGAGACTGCACAGGAGAACTTGTGTTCTAGGCTCTTCATTTGCTAGAGAATGTTAGCTGTCCTCAGGCTCCTGACCAGGGATGAGCTAGTTATGGATTCTTTCTCACAACAAATCACTCTGACCCATGCCTTCCTTTTCTATTTTAAGGTCTTTTATTGCATTGTACACATGCAAATAATCTTAGACAAACTCTCTAATTTAAGGTCTGCTGGTTAAGTTATAATAATTAAAATACTAATCCCCTTTGTCATATAATTTACCTAATTCAGGCATTTGGAAATGGCTCCCAATTTTTGATCATGTACCTATTTAAGGAGCCTTATTCTTCCTGCCACAGTCCCCTACCATTGAATTAGAAGACAGATGAAACCTCCAGAATCTTGTCCTCTTGACACTCTGGTTTTCATGGGTCATCACATAAAATACAGTAGAAATAAGCTACTGATGTCAAGAGCTGAAAGCAACCCAACATTGTATACCTTTTTGTTGTTGTTTCTTTCTTTCTTTTCTTTTCTCTCCTTTTCCTTTCTTTTGGTTTTTTTCTTGTCTTTGAACTATACAAGTCTATCTCTTTGTTATTCCTGTGAAAGAACTTGTGAGTGAACTTAAAATCTGTAAATTTGTCAAGCTTTACTCCTTAACATACTCAACTAAAGCAATTGTTTTCATGAGTGCTTCTAGATGGTAGTCTCAGGGAATGGGGTGTGGAACATGGTTCATCTTTGATCAAAGAAAACACTGAATCTCAGGTGACAATGTCACCTGGATAAAAGTTAGCATGGAGTATCTAGGTACATATGAAGTGTACTGTTTAGTCTGCATAGATAATGTTAACAAATATCTACCTCGTGAGCAAGGGGAGGTTAGCGGTTCATCATGCATGTTAACTCTGTCTATCTACCTATCTATCTGTCTGTCTGTCTGTCTATCTATCGTCTATCATCTATCTCTTACTTTCTATCTGTGTGTGTGTCTCATTCTGCATATAGCCTGATATTGACTGGATTAATATTCTGTAGAAGATCTGATATTCTGATAGTCTATATTCTATATTCTGATATCGTTCATGGACTCCATCATTATAATTTTATCTAGCAAACATTTTGTGGAAAGTAACCTACATGTTCTAGCAAGAAATAATTTTCTACTGAATTGTAAGCTCTCAGAAGATTCAGCACATGCTACAAGACCACACACTAAGTTACAGTGCTATAAGACATGCTTGTATGTCTCATTTGATTGGGATGCACTTTGTAGAGTACTTACTTAGCTCGCATGATTCTATGAGTTGAATCATCAGCACCATATAAAACAGGGGGATAGAGGTTGTGAGTCATGCCTGTCATTCTTGAATTCAGTAAGTAGAGGTAGGAGATCAGAGGTTCAAGATCATGACGCTGGATAGATGACTCAGCAGTTAAGAACATATTCTTCTCTTTCAGAGGATCTGAGTTATGTTCTTAGTACCCACCTATGTTAGATAACAATTGCTGTAATTCCGGGTCCAGGGCAGTCAGATGTCAAAGTCCTCCATGGGAACCTGTACTCACTTGGCACATATCCACACACAGAGACACATACATACAAGTAATTAAAAATCAGATAGAAGAAAATTTTCTTTTAAAATGAACTTCAAAGTCATGAAATGGAGGCCTAGGTTATGTGAGAACCTGTCCTCTCACCTAAAAAATATACTAATAATGATGATTTAGGGAAAACTGAGTGATGTGGTTTATTCCTGTGATCCCAGCATTCTGGAAGCAAAAGCAGAATTTCTATGAATTAGAAACCAGTCTGAGCTTCACAATAAGACCTTGATTCAAAACAATAGCAAAAGTTCCTGACAAGTAATTAAGCATTGTGTATTGTATCTCTAACAATGTGAAAGAGGAATAGTGGTTGGTGCCATTCTGTGAGTGTTGGAGTCAGAATATAGTGCACCACTGAAATTCTGCTGCAGCCCAATTATGGTTCTGAAGCTGCTTGTTTTAATCAACTAGCTAAGGAGCAACTCTCTGTGATTCAAATGCAGTTTGTGGCCCACCTATTGCCTCTGCATATGAAGATTCACTGTTGCAAATATTTTATTGCTTAAAAAGAATCACCTCAGAAGTTCCAACCCGTTAAAATTCCAAGGTTGTTAAATAAAATATTCTTTCAAAGTCAGTGCAATGTTCTTCATTTGAAAAATAGCTTTTTATGAATTTATGAAGTCCTTGCTGAAGACGAGTGTTTGAACACTGGTCATAAAGTTACTATGGGAATGAAGTGCCTAGCAAGTGCTGGGCATATAACAATACTTTACGAGAACAAATTTTCAGTAACTTACTGACTGGCAGATTAATCTACTTGAGATTAAATACCGCATTGCTTTAGAGTCAAACACACTTTGCTTCAAAAACAGTGGGCCAAAAATGGTCAGTCTACCCCAGAAACAGCTAAACCTATTTTACATAGCAGGGAACACCTCACCAACAAATAGACCATCTTTAGAAATATGTGAACAGTGTTTTAAAAATCTCTCTTATGGACAGAGTTTCTCTGTGTAGCCCTGGCTGCCCTAGAACTTGCTCTGTAGACCAGGCTGGCCTTGAACTCAAGAGATTAACCTGCCTCTGCCTCCTGAGTGCTGGGATTAAAGGCATGCGCCACCACCGCCCGGCAAGATTAAGTTCTTTTTTTTTCTTTAATTTTATTTTATAATTTAATTTACTTTTACATATCAGCCACAAATTGCCTTGTTCTCCCCCATCCTGCCCTCCCACCTTCCCCCCCATCCCACCCCCCATTGCCATCTCCTCCATGACAAAGACTCCCCTGAGGATTGATTTCATCCAGGCAGGTCCAGTCCCCTCCTCCCAGGCTGAGCCAAGTGTCCCTGTATAAGCCCCAGGTTCCAAACAGCCAGCTCATGCACTGAGGACAGTTCCTGGTCCCACTGCCTGGATGCCTCCCAAACAGATCAAGCCAATCAACTGTCTCACTTATCCAGAGGGCCTGATCCAGTTGGGGGCTCCTCAGCCATTGGTTCACAGTTCATGTGTTTCCATTCGTTTGGCTATTTGTCCCTGTGCTTTTTCCAAACTTGGTCTCAACAATTCTTGCTCATACAAACCCTCCTCTTTCTCGCCAACTGGACTCCTGGAGCTCCACCTGGAACCTGGCCATGGATCTCTGCATCCGATTCCCTCAGTCATTGGATGAGGTTTCTAGCACGACAATTAGGGTGTTTGGCCATCCTATCACCAGAGTAGGTCATTTCGGGCTGTCTCTCGACCATTGCCAGTAGTCTGTTGTGGAGGTATCCTTGTGGATTTCTTTGGACCTCTCTAGCACCCTGCTTCTTCCTATTCTCATGTGATCTCCATTTACCATGGTCTCTTATTCCCTGTTCTCCCACTCTGTTCTTGATCCAGCTGGGGTCTCCCACTCCCCCAAGCTCTCTTTCCCTCGACCCTCACCCTTCATTTCCCCTACTCATGTCCAGGTTGTTCATGTAGATCTCATCCATTTTTCTGTTATTGGGCGATCCCTGTGTCTTTCCCGGGGTCTTGCTCTCTAGGTAGCCTCCCCAGAGTTGTGAGTAGCAGTCCAGTCATCCCAAACTCAAAAAGAAAAAAAAAAGAACTGAATCTTTTTTCTTATAGTTTGGTCTTTGAATATTTTAGTGCATTTAGAGTAGACAGAGAAATGTTTGAGGGACAGCTTTTCCTTAAGACTTTACAAAGCCCTTGCCGCAGTTGTAACCTGACTTTTCATTACTAGCCGATTTAAAGATGGGCTGCAAGCTTGCTGATGTGCCAGTCCCTTACCTGATATTGTACACTGCGACAGTTCCAGAGCTGTGGTGTTTGGGTTATTGATTGTGACTTACTTATGTAAACTATTTATAAAATTAAATTCAATAAAACTGATTTAATGTATTGAAAAATAGAGATTACTGTATTTATTGTTTTCTCCCATCTGAAGTTTATTTTTACTGTTTTCCACATTAAATAATAAATTATTTTCATATAGATGCTCCATTTAATTGAAAGCCATCATATATAATATTTAATAATTTAAAATAAAATTTTAAAAGCTTTTTTGAGAAAAAAAAATCTCTCTTATGAATGACTTGGGAACAAAGTCTCATAGTCTGAAGGTAGACTACTCCAGGATGAAGCACAGACACTGGACCAGTTGCTGCTATAGTGATGTTAGGGATTGAAATGTATCTTCCCCAAATTCATATGTTAAAACCATTATCTCCAAAGAGACTGTATTTGGAGACTTGGCTGGTAGGACATGATTAAGGTTAAATAAAACATAAAGCTTGGTCTGAGCCATACTGGTTTTGCAAGCTTACATGCACAGGCTAACAAGGTACATGTGAGGATGCAGTAAGGAGATAGCCATCCACAAGTAAAGCAGAGCCATCAATACAAATAGCTGCATTGGTTGTATGCTACAAAACCTTCAAAATATCCAAAAAAAAATGTTTCTATTATTTGAAAATGGAACATTAAATGGTATTTTGTTATGACAGTTCCCAATGACTAGGACAAAATTATTAAAGTTGCAATCACATGCTCTCATTATCTTGTGTAGAAGCGTGAACGAGATAAACAATTGTGTCATAAGGAGAAACGAGCAATGATGTGGAGAAAGTAGGCAGAAAGTTTTGCTGCTCCATGCCTCACTCCCTTGTCCTCTCAGGTTCCCTGGCAAAATCCCCTTTCTAGTGTCTACTCCTTCTCACCACTTTCTACCCCGTATTTATCTCAGAGACGATAAATGCTCAAACAGAACTAATGAGGTAGGTTTAGCATTGACTAGGAGGAAAAATGTTGCTTTTGGGGAAAATCTTACCAAGAGACAAATGCTTCAGACTCCTGACCTTCTAGAGTAGCAATTCTAAGGCACATGTCCTCACAAAGCCCATGACCCAAAAGCAAAGTTACCTACTACTTGATCAACTACCTGAATAAAGCATCCACTGTTTTTTTCTTTCTTGTTATACACTCCATCTTCACACCTGTAAAAAAGCAAGCACACAAACAATAACAAGAACTTACCTGCCTTTACCTCCCACTGGTAAGAGTAACAAGTAAATATACTGACATCTGATAATTATTTTAAGCCTGAACAGGTAAACTTAAGGGATACTCCACCAATGGCACTTTGGAAAAGGAAATGAAAGCAGCCTGTAATTTGACTTTATAACTTCATCATTCCTTACTAATCTGAGTTCCACCAACTTTGGAGGAAGATCCAATTGCTTGGTTGTGGTAGAAGTGGAGTTCAGGGCTTCTTTTAGAGCTTGGAGAATGCCAGAGAAGCCCTGCCATCACCAGAGACTGGGTGTGTCTTCTTTCTTTGGAAGTAGGGCTGTAATACCTCACTTGTTTAAGCAATATGCAGATCTCTTTTTGGCTATGGCATCTAGCAGAAAGATTATAATTTTTTAATAGTTGCCTAGGTAACCTGCATTTCTGTTCCCTACTCTGACCCCTCAGTTTCACAGCATGGCCGTCAACACCTGACAAATTCACTCAGCACTAATTCTGCTTCTGTGATATGTGAGAACTCTTATGTTTTCAGAAGATGTACAAATATCTAACGTAAAAACACTATATATTTATGTTGATTATGAAGTTGTGATTACAAGCATCACTAACATTCTTCTAACTCTTCAAGCTGAAATTGACAAAAACAAATTTGTATTTAAGGAATTTGCTTCTGTGCATCTCTGGTTATCAACAAAGTAGCCTCTAATAAATTGATATCCCTTAGAAGTCATGCTAAGGTTTCCGTCTGTGCTAAACTGTCAGGCTTTTGATGACTTTGAATATGCGTTATCATAGGACTATCCTTATCATTCCAAGTGTATTACCTGTAACTGATAGAAAAAAAGTATTATCCAAATAGTCCCTTATTTTCTCATACACATATTTTATCTGCTTTTGTCTAACAAAGATGTAAGTACAGTTAAATACTTGGCTCATGTTGATATAGTAGTACCATTAGCCCTATTGACAACCTATACCTTACTTGATATCCAAAAACCAAAAGTCATCATTACATAAACATGAATGTCTTATAATGTCATGGTCAGGACAAATGGGGATTTTCCAATCTCTCCTCTCGGGAAATTCAAAACTGAAATTCAAAGATCACAAACTATAGCTCTAAAAATCCTGTGGATAAAGGACAAACTGAGAGCAGAAACAATGCTGAGGATCTGCAACTGTGAGAGAGCATGAAGAGGGAGAAATCCCAGAGCAAACAAGAGAAGCAGAAAATACACAGGAGAAATGGTGCCTGGAGGTTGAGATGCAGACAGAAACAGATGACAGGGATGAGTGAAGATGGAGACAGAGATATGGAGGGTGACTTGAGAGGGGCTGGTGGAGAGAGAGAGATTGGAAATTCCAAGGAGATGATTTTTAATCATTTCATGGCCTAGATTTTTCTACTCTACTTATGTGTCTCTTCTAGGGCATAGATAGCTTTCCTTTAAAACTACAATATACATTATTTTAAAGCTCTTATGAACTGATAAAAATTGGTCATTTTTAAAAGTTTCAGTTGACATCACTTTTTGCGCATGTCATTTTTATTCTTTTTACGTTGTATGCTTAAGATATGCTGAAAGCTTTTAATGACTATAGTTAAGCAAGCATAGATTATACTGTATCCCTTTCAAAAACATTGATTGTATAGAATTGTACATATGACTTTGTGGTTAAGAGCACTGGCTGTTCTTCAAGAGGCAGTGGGTTCAGTTCCAGGACCTACATGGAGGCCCACAACTCTCTTGTCTAGTCCTTTAGTTTAGCAACATCTTCTGACCTCTGCTGGCATTGCAGACATGTGACATGAAGATATAAATGCAGGTAAAATATTCATAACCATTGAGTAAATATAAATAGATAGACAGACAGATGATAGATAGAAAGATAGATAGATAGATAGATAGATAGATAGATAGATAGATAGATAGATAGATAGA
>CABHPR010093831.1:15418-27875 GCA_902168415.1 Peromyscus melanophrys
AGATAGATAGATAGATAGATAGATAGATAGATAGATAGATAGATAGACAGACAGGCAGACAGATAGGCAGACAGAGAGAGAGAGAGAGACAAAGACAGAGACAGACAGATAGATAGGAGATAAATAGACTCTTTTTAAAAAGTAAAAGTATTGATTTTTGGCTGATAGAAAATTATAGCTGTAGTTACTCCTATTGATCTTGATATTATTCTTTGACATATTGGTCATACATGGGTTTTATTTTTAGTCCGACCTAAATCATGGTCATGTGGGAAACACAAAAAAAAGTGCCAAAAGCTCTCAATAATCTCTTTGGAATCTCTTTAGTCATGGTGGACAATCCCCAATATTTCTTTCCAGCATTTACCCTAGCAATGGTTATTCTAGGATGGGCCTCACAGAGTTTCACCCCGCGTAATTACAGCCTAGCCCTCAGCCAAAGAAGGACCTGTGAGAATCCACACATTAGCTTCTAGGCTCTTGTTCTTCTTGTAATTTTCTTCTTCCATACTTCTACTCCAGAAATCTAACCTCTTCTTCAACTTAAATATTGAATCTCTGTCTCTTTGTTAAGAAGTTGGAGCCTCATAAGCCTCTTGAATTCATATCAATGCCCATGAAGGTAGCCTCAGAAAACACATGGATTAGCACAGTTTTCTCTTCCCAGTCAAATGTTGTGTACTGTTTCCAAATGAGAGAAAAATGGTTGCCTTGTGAATGTTTCCTTCCACTTTTACCTAGTCATGTGAGGTGAAGTTGGTCATCCATAGTTCTTTCATTGAGAGTAACATGAATTGCAAATATGATTTATTGGCATACAATTTTCCTCAAAATCAGAATTGACTGTTTAGTATTTGATTAGAGTATCAATTTTTATGCTTTATGTTACTATTTGGAGTCTTTACTCATTTGCTAGAAATTCATTTTGTCTAATACAGTACAAGGATAAGATTTAAATAACTTTGATGCTATGTTAACAATTTGTTCTCCCTTACTTATTCTTTCTTATTTGGAGATCCTCCAACTGTAATATGTCAGAATTTCTGTACCACCTTTGTTCTTTTTATCTTTCTTCTCCAAATATTTTTCTTGTCTTAGATTTTCCCCACCTTAGTAAGTTCCTACAAAATGCAGTGAGAGCCAACTCAAGAAACCCTGTTCTGTTACTTTCCCATCCACAACCATAAATTTACTGGTCATATTTTTGCTAGTTACTGCAGTTCATAGCAAAACTAATTAGCCATTATATGTGTGCACTGTAATTCAACCTCTAATAATAACTTTTCTTATGATCGTCCATCCTGAATACCAAAGTCACATAATTCATTCTTTCTTGTTGTCATTTCGGTCTCCCACTTCTAAGCAGTGTCAATAAGATTTATAATAGGATGTTTCTTTAGCACAGAATCCCAGAAATTCTTTTATCTAACAATAAAGTTTTCCTTTATCCAGTGTGTTCCAGCTCATGTTAGCTCCAGCATTTATCTGTGACAACTGCATTTTGATGTACCAAAGAGATGAGTGAGAAGGTAAAAGTCATACAATGGTTTCTTAAACTTGTGCTTAGAAGTAACAAAAGTCAAATATCCTTGCATTTGATCTTCTAAATCAAATGATATGACCAAGTCTGATATAAGTAGGATGAAAAGTGCAATCCAGACACAGCAGGGACCCTGAGGTGAAGGGCCTTGAGGGAAGGGCCCATACAGTAAGGCAATGTGTATTTCAGACATTACTTCAATGCATCACATCAGATTTCAGACTCAAAAGCATTTCTTTGATGTTTTAAGAACATACTTTAAAAAGCCAAAATAGAAGCAAGGGACTCTATTGAAAGAATATTTCAATAATCCAGGTTAAGAGACAATGGTGTCTTGAAAAAGAGCTGTGACAGGAACTAAAGCAGAGGTGACTTGGGGAGGCATCAGTAGGATGGACTGACTGCCTTATAACATATAGGACATGAGAGACAAACAGATGTACTGACTTCAAGGTCTTTGCTTAAGACAGGGCTTCATAGCATGTAACATTATCTGAACTGTGCTTTTTAGAGCACAGCTCTCAGGACTTCCCTCATTCTTATATTAGCTGAAGTCTGTGGGGATAATTGTGAGGACTCACAGTCCTCCCTGGGAACTTACTGTATATACAGTGCTAGTTTGTTATACAGAAAAGAAATAGATCAAAATCAGGCAAATGGGAGAATTTGGACAAAAGAGGGGCATCCCGAACAACACTGGTATCCTCTTCTGTGGAGTTAGAATGTTACACTGGTAGCTAGAACAGGGAAGAGCCAAAGGGATTGTTCTCCAGTGAGGAGGTTCATCTCAGCACTGGTATTCAGTGTTTTCCATTGAGTTGGTTTGGTAGAGGCCCTGTGTTCCTGCACATTTGACATGCATTTGTCACAACATATGAACAAAACCCTCCTGATTTATTTGTGGGTGGGACAGCCTTTCACTGTGCAGAAATACCATTGAAAATGACATAGCTTTCCTCATAGAAGCAAAGGATAAAGAGAAGACTGCTTTTCTTATAGATGTGTATATATCCAAACCAACCATGAATATCAGACAGATCAGATTATTCCATACTTTAAAGCATTCATCCTCAAGGCAGAATGCACTGATTTTGTAAACAAAGTGTAAACTCAAACTAGCACTGTGATTAATCTTTTTAAGCCATATCCCAAAATGCCTTTCCCCTACCACTAGAAGGGATGTTTGAGTCCTGAAAATGAAAAGTGATGACAAACTAGATTAAATATGTGGAAATGGATGATTTATAATAAAATATGGCTACTCTTGCTGGAGTAGAGTAACTAGGATTGAGTGTGTGAGATTTGAATGAAAACACACATTAAGAGTGGATAGTGAGGATTTGTACAGACATGACAAATGGCTGTATGTTTGAACACTGATATGCTGTGGAATATTACTGTAACTAGACAAAGATGTGTTACATCTATTTATGCTGCGTTTGTTTAACTATGTAAAGATGTGCAGTTGTTTTACAATTTCTTTGTAATAGCTCTTATCTAAAAATCCCAATGCTGTGTTCGATAAGATATTCTTCCAAGAATTTGTTCAAAAATAACTAGGATACATTCAAACTTTTGCCTAGAGATGATAAATCTTGAGGTTTACCTTAGCAAATGTTGAATCTAATTTAGAAGATATCATGATGTGATTCCTAGTTGTCATTTTATGTCAATAATGGCACAAATATCCACCCATAACTCCATGCCAGAACCTTATAGGAATTATGACAAAATTGGAGTCAGAAATATTCAATTTAAAACAGTCCTGGAAGAAAGAAAATATCAGGAAGTAAGGGTCTTTGCTGATTATAAATTCCTGATGTTAATGCTGATGATGTTTCTTGAAGCTATCTTCTTAAGCATTCCCATTTCTAACTAAAATACAATGTGGATGAGGTCAGAAGACAAAGTTTTTGAAAAGTAGTTAAAACACTAATTGGCTATTGGCAATAGAGTTAACTATAAAAAATTGCAATGTTTGATTCCTCCTTAATTCAACATATGCTTCTAAAAATTGGAAGCATTAGTGAGTCTGTGGAGAATCAGTGAATGTGAGCTCTTCTTACTCAGACTTATCTTATTGAAATAATCACTATGTAGCTCATATCTGAAAGCCACAGAGTTTGTGTTAGGTTTTAATTATTTGCTCTCAAATTACCTCCATGTTTAAGCAAATAATAAAAGCTTTTAATGCACAAATATTTGCTAAACTGTTAAATTCTTAGATATTCTTTGTCTTGTTCAACACTTAATAAATATTTATTGTGTGTTGTGTATACTTCTCTCAACAACTTGCAATTAAATTATTATTGTGAGACTAAGCAAATTATTTTGACATACAGTTAATCTTTAAATTATTAAAACTTTGTTTCTGCTGTATATATAATTTATAGCTATGATTAAATATATTTGAACAAATAAAGCCATGGCAAACTGTTAATATTTCTAATGGCCACATCTTTTTCCTATACATATTGGTTGACAATGAATGGTTCCAGCATCATTTGTATTCTCTGAATTAACATACAGAATCTCATTTAAATGAATCAATTTTATAGGTAAATGACTAATTTCTGGTTAATCCCACATAGGAGGGAAAATTTTAAAAGATTTGAAAAATTACATCTTCTCTTAAAGAGATTTCTATAGATCAGTTGTAGATAATTATTCCACATAAAATGCTCTTTTAAAAAATGTGTGTGTTCAACTGGACCCCTGGTGCTCTCCCTCTCCCTCCCTCCCCAACTCAACCATCCCAATCCCTCATGTTCCCATCCCCAATCCTCCCCTGTCCCAGTTTACCCAGGAAATCTCATCAATTTCCCCTTCTCAGGGCAATCCATGTGTCCCTCTTAGGGTCCTCCTTGTTACCTAGCCACTCTAGGGCTGTGGATTGTAGCTGGATTATCCTTTGCATAAATCTACTATCCACTTAAAGTGAGTACATACTATGTTTGTCTGTCTGGGTCAGGGTTACCTCACTCAGGATGATTTTTTCTAGTTCCATCTATTTGCCTACAAATTTCATGATGCCATTATTCTTTACAGCTGAACAATACTTCATTGTGTAAATGTACCACATTTTCTTTATCCATTCTTCAGTTAAGGGGCATCTTGGTGGTTTCAGGTTCTGGCTATTACAAATAATACTGCTATGAACACAGTTGAGCAAGTGTTCTTGTGGTATGATTGAGCATCCTTTGGATACAGGCCAAGAGAGGTATTGCTAGGTCTTGAGGTAGATTGATTCCCAATTTTCTGAGAAATCATCATACTGATTTCCAAAGTAGTTATACAAGTTTGCACTCCCATTAACAGTGGAGGAGTGTTCCCCTTAATCCACATCCTCTCCAACATAATCTGACATCACTGTTTTTGATCTTAGCCATTCTGACAGGTGTAAGATGGAATCTCAGAGTCATTTTGATTTGAGTTTCCCTGATAACTAAAGATGTTGAGCAATCCTTAAATGTCTTTCATCAATTTGATATTCTTCTGTTGAGAATTCTATGTTTAGGTCTGTACTCCATGTGTTAATTGGATTATTCAGTGTTTTGATGTCTAGTTTCTTTATTTTGGAGACCAACCCTCTGTCAGATGTGGAGCTGGTGAAGATCTTTCCCCAGTCTTCAGGCTGGCATTTTGTCTAATTGACCTTTGCTTTACAGAAGCTTCTCAGTTTCAGGAGGTTGCATTTATTAATTGTTACTCTCATTGTCTGTGCTACTGGTGTTATATTCAGGAAGTCGTCTCCTTTGCCAATGCATTCAAGGCTATTCTCACTTTCTCTTCTATCAGGTTCAGTGTAACTGGATTTATGTTGAGGTCTTTAATCCACTTAAATTGAGTTTTCTGTGTGTGATAGATATGGATCTATTTGCATTTTTTACATGTCAACATCCAGTTATGCCAGCGCCATTTTGTTGAAGATGTTCTCTTTTTTTCCACTGTACAGTTGAAGAGAAGGAGGAGGGATTATATAAACAATGGTGGTCAAGATCATGAAGGGCAGCACACAGAGACAGATGACCTGAATTCGTGGGAGCTCACTGACTCTAGACTGACAGCTAATCAATCTGCATGGACAAACCTAAGCCCTCTGCAAGTGAGTGACAGTTGTGTAGCTTAGTCTACTTATGGGGCCCCTATCAGTGAGACCAGGATCTGTCCCTGGCACATGAGCTGGCTTTTTGGAACCTATTCCCTATGGTAGGTTGCCTAGCTCAGCCTTGATGCAGGGGGAGGGGCTTAGTCCTGACTCAACTTGATATGTCATGCTTTGTTGACTCCCATGGGAGAACTTACCCTTTCTGAGGAGTGGATGGGGTGGGGTGGGGTAGAAAGGAAATGGGGGAGGGAACAGGAGGAGAAGACGGAGGGGAAAGTGGTTGGTATGTAAAATAAATTTTAAAAATTTAACAATAAAAAAAACAGAAAACAAAAAGCAAACAGAAATTTATGTGTGAAAGTGTGTGTGTGTGTGTGTGTGAGAGAGAGAGAGAGAGAGAGAGAGAGAGAGAGAGAGAGAGAGAGAGAGAGAGAGAGAGAGAGAAAGAGTAGTACATGCACTATATACATGTGTGGGTGTACATGCAGAGGCCAGAGACCTCTGAGTCAAATGTCTTACTCTACCACTTTCTGCCTTATTCATTTGAGGCAAGGTCGCTCCCTGAACCTGAATCAAGGCAGGCCTCAATAATCCTCTTGGTCCCTTGCCCTAGATTGCTAGGATTTTGCAATGAAGCATACTTCTAGGCATGCCTAGACTTTTTACATTGGGTATTAAGATCTGAAATCAGATCTTCTTGAAAATGTTTTGACAGCATGAGTGGGGGGTTACTTATAGGAGTACAAATGGCTAAAAGGCACCTGTATCACCAAAAATCCCACTTCAGTATCATCATAACTCATGGGAGCTTCATCCTTAGTCCTCCCTGAAAGAACTGCAGGCAGCTTGGTTGTTGGAAGAGTGTGCTCTCTGTAATAATACTGTGCTGCCCATATAACCTTATTGAAGTGCTTTCTGGGTGGTAAATATTGTTTTCTAATTGAGACTCATGGGCCTACCTTTAGGAGAGAAAGTTCAAGTTAGAAGAAATTACAACACAACTTCCCTGATTTCTTAGCTGTTCCTGTTGTCTTCTTGTCCTGTTCCTGTTTCACTACCCTGAAAGAGGGACAGTAGTTTTACTTCACTATATTTTTTAACCCCACTATTAAGTTTCACTAAACATTAAACACTACATTTTGCTGTTAGCAATTATGCCTCTCCTTTACCCTAAATATTGAATCACTCTTTCCTGGAGTACAATAAACTGTGAAGTTTTGAATGTTCCAGCAAGTTGATTATGCAGGCTACTGATCAATTCAGAATTACCTGATGCCCCTCCATGTTTAATGGCAGGTTGTGTTTTATGAATCTCCTGGAAGTGAGGCTGTGTTCCTTTGTGTCATTGTATCTTCATGAAGGAGGGAAATCAAATTGAGTGTCTGCTGATGGTTCCAGTTTATTTGACTAAGGTGATGTCTTTGAGACTATTCCACTAGAAAGTGACTTTTATTTTCTAGTGATAAGTAATAAATATTTTTGCAAAGAGATTGAAGTCAGGCAACCATTCCTGGCCAAACTTGCCTCATTGATTTTTTTTCAATATGGACTAACATCCTATATCTCTTTTTAAAAATGAATTATAATCTAATATTATTTTAGTTAACTTGTTGCTTACAGTGACCCAGTTAGGGATGAATCAGAACCTGTTCATATTGCTTCTGTAAACTATTTTTAATGTTTCCATTACTCTGAGCTCCCTCAGGCTTTCTTTCATGAGTCTAGGCTATTCTTATAGCTTGTTTGGCTTTAATGTATATTTGAAAGCAAGATTGGGATAGTAAATGTATTTATGGTTGTGAGATTGGTATTGGTTCCATATCATTTTAATAAAGAATTAAGGAATTTTTTATACCTATGGACATGTGTTGAAATATTGACACTAATACTTCCAATTTCAATCCAGCATTACAAAGTTAATTTAGCTTCAGTTTTTCTGTTTATTACCTTCAATATTCTTAATTAATTGGATATTTTTAACCATGATCTATTTCTACCACAACTCTGTCTCTAGGAAATATCCCTATAACACACTAGGGTTTATTCATTATACATCAGTCCACCAGTTTCATTAGGGTAATCCACACCTCCTTTTCAGCTCTGACAATACAGTTAGACCAACCATCTACATGGACACTATACAGACCAGATCAAACTGTGAAAGCTTAGGCAAGCACAACTTCCCAAGCAGCATTCACTTTTTTTAGCACAGCTCTAAGAAATGATACAAGAGGACCCACAGGAGAGATAACCCCTCTATTCTATTTGGACTCCAAAGTTCCATGAGATTGATTCTTGCTCATAGACATCACATTTGTATACCTTAAATTCTAACATCTCACACTCATATTACTTATTGTCCCAAATCACCATACAAGAAATGACTATTTTCTTAATTGTCCCCAGCCACCCATACAATGAATGATTATCTTCTTTGCAGTGTTTGGGTTCTATAGGCTGTGCTGCCTAATCTTTACCTGAACACCTTCCTTGCTCCACACAACCAGTACCTAACATTCCAGACAAGGGGATTGTCTTGTCAGGTACAAGGATTCTGACTTAGAACTGAATTACTCAGAAACAAACAAACAAACATGTAAGTAAGGGCCAAGTCTAACAGTCTGCAATTTCATGGATCCAGGAACAATCTACAAGACATTAATGTATTGATTTACACATTATTAAAAACCAATCATACAAAATATAACAATAACATTTATACTGTTTATGATGCTAGAAACAAAAAAAAATGCACATAGGAAAAAGAAAAAAGTATGATGTTCTTGAGGAATGCATAAAATTATATGGGGGGCTAAAATATTGAAACAATTTTGTAGATAATTACTATTAAAAAACAAGGAAATGGAATTTGTCTTTTCATACATCAGCAAATGTTCTTTTCAGTAATTATTGCAATGGTGTCATTCTAGTTCAGTGATGCCGATATTTATTGTTGGACTTGAAGTGAAGGCTCAGAAACAGTCTACTCATTTCAGTCAATTTCATATGCATAGCAAATAAAGAGGAGGATGTTATGCATTTGTCTAGGAAATATGAAGTAAGATTTTCTGAATAAGATGCAAAAAAGCATTAACAAAACAGAAAATAATTGGCATATTTCTTCATTTAAAACTATAATCTATATAATAAAAGTCACTAACACAGACAAAAGATGATTAATAAAATGGGAAAAGATATTTTATTTACAATAATTAACAAAAGATTAATATTGATAGGAAAAACCTCTTTTAAATATGTAAGAAAATTACAAATATACCATTGCAATAAATGAGCAAAATATATACTTTGGCAAGGTACACACAGGCAAACTTGAACTTAGATAAGTAAATATTTGTTTAACCTGATTACTAATGAGAAGGGGAAGGATTGGGAGCTGTGAAATCACACATTCCGACTTTAAAAACTGCTGTCACTTAATAGTTTTGGAACTTTATGCAACGAATTTTGATGATCTAGACTTCCTTAAACAAAGAGAAAGTGACAATACCACCTAACCTATAAATTTATTGTGAAAGTCAAGTGGTTTAATACTCGTAGATGTTTTGAACAGCACTTAACATGAAGATAAAATGCAGTAAGAGGTATGTTATCATTAAATAATGTCAGGCAGGTTCCAGGTAAGAGCACAAGGAACAGATTCTTTCTGACTTGAGACAATGCGATTCCCCAAAACGCTATTTTATGCTAGGTTTGAAACAGTAATATCCAGGAAAAATTCCAAACAGTACATACATTTAGAATTCATACATTTTGAAAATACGTAAAAGTTGTTATATTATGTTTATAGCACATGTTGGTCATAAATTTACATTAGGAAACATACGTGCCAACTTCAAGACAAAGTCATCGGGAGGGCAAAGGACAGAGTAGGAGATGAGCTCACTGGGTTCAGCATTATAACTCTTAATATAAACAAAAGGGTTTATGATAATAAAGTCGTGTCAACATTTATTAAAACCCAAATGACATACACATGAATATCTATCATTCACCATGTATCCTAAATATTTCATAAATTTGGACTTGTGAGAAGTATTTCTGAATTATTTTATGGCTTTGCATCTACATATTTTCCCTCTGATACTAAATAATTTCTTGAGTACACAAGTAAATCCATTTCTAAATTTTTAATCCCTCAAATCTGACTGGAGTTTTGATATGTATCAAGAATGTGATGACATTCTGATGAATGAATAAATGGACATTTTGCTGTGTACCCTGGCATTTTAAAAATTCAATACATACATCTAAATTATTTGTAGAAACACCTGCAAAAGAAATAAGCATTTTAGACTATTGAATAGCTACTTAAAATATTCACAGAAATCATTTGTTGTGTATCTTAAATAGATTTCCAATATTTTCCCTTTGCCTGTTTTTACTTCAAAGTAAAAATTCTTTTCATACAAACCCTCTTCTTTCTCACCAATTGGACTCCTGAAGCTCCACTTGGGGCCTGGCCGTGGATCTCTGCATCCAGTTCCCTCAGTCATTGGATGGGGTTTCTAGCATGACAATTAGTGTGTTTGGCCATCCCATCACCAGAGTAGGTCAGTTTGGGCTTTCTCTCCACCATTGCCAGCAGTCTATTGTGGAGATATCTTTGCGGATTTCTGTGGACCTCTCTAGCACCCTGCTTCTTCCTATTCTCATGTGGTCTTCATTTACCATGGTCTCTTATTCCTTGTTCTCCCTCTCTGTTCTTGATCCAGCTGGGGTCTCCCGCTCCCCCAAGCTCTCTTTCCCTCGACCCTCGCCCTTCATTACCCCCACTCACATCCATGTTGTTCATGTAGATCTCATCCATTTCTCTGTCATTGGGCGATCCCAGTGTCTTTCTCGGGGTCCTGTTTTCTAGGTAGCCTCCCTGGAGTTGTGAGTAGCAGTCTAGTCATCCTTGTTTTACATCTAGAAGAGGGTTTGTATGAGCAAGAATTGTTGAGACCAAGGTTGGAAAAAACAAAGGGACAAATAGCCAAACGAATGGAAACACATGAACTATGAACCAATAGCTGAGGAGCCCCCAACTGGATCAGGCCCTCTGGATAATTGAGACAGTTGATTAGCTTGATCTGTTTGGGAGGCATCCAGGCAGTGGGACTGGGTCCTGTGCTCAGTGCATGAGTTGGCTGTTTGAAACCTGGGGCTTATGCAGGGACACTTGGCTCAGCCTGGGAGGAGGGGGCTGGACCTGCCTGGACTGAGTCCACCAGGTTGAACTCAATCCCCAGGGGAGTCTTTGCCCTGGAGGAGATGGGAATGGGGAGTGGACTGGGGGGAAGGGGGGGGACGAGGGGGGAGAACAAGGGAATTTGTGGCTGATATGTAAAATTAAATTAAATTATAAAATAAAATCTAAAAAAAATTCAATTTTTAACAATAACAACAAAAAAATCTTTTTAAACTTACCCATTTAACTTTGTATCAGACTGAATTTTATATCATAAAACCACTTACAGAAATATAGGTAAGTACTCCGAATTTCTTCAACTTAGCTCGCTATCTAGAAATGAATATTGCAGAGAGAGAGTCAAGGGTCAGGAGCAACACAAGGACTTTCAGTTCATTAGTGAATGACTCGTCTTCTCAAGAAAAAGACAGTGTGGAGTCCTGCACATTGGATCGGACAGCTGATTGCTTCTCATTGAAAACATTTTAGTCTCTTTTTTATTCTGTGTGCAAAGCTTCTCTTCATTTCATCCTCTTCCTCGCGTGGTAGTATCAAATAAAATTAATCACAATGAATAGGTCTTCCAAAATGACGCTGACCTGGACCGAGGGCAATGCACGCACTCAATTGTTTCATAATATATGTATTTATATATATATATATATATATATATATATGTGTGTGTGTGTGTG
Organism: Peromyscus melanophrys; assembly: GCA_902168415.1. Classification (NCBI taxonomy): domain Eukaryota; kingdom Metazoa; phylum Chordata; class Mammalia; order Rodentia; family Cricetidae; genus Peromyscus; species Peromyscus melanophrys. Next base: position 26,950 of record CABHPR010093831.1, read on the forward strand.
TGTGTGTGTGTGTGTTTCATATATAAAAATTATTATATTATAGACATATATGATTATATATTAGAATCAATATTATAATTCTAATATTAATTATATATTATATATATATATAAACGTGTTTACAAATGTTGTAGCACACAAGGCATGGGATAAACCCTGACTACCATGTAGTTTCAGAAAGTAAGGTGGTTGCTAATGCAGTATTATGTTAAAAGGTCAGAGAATCTGTCTGATGGAGTTTCCAACATACAAGCCAATGGTAAAAAAAAATAGTATTAAATTATCAGCACCAGAGTATAAAACAAATAAATATAACTCCCCACATCAAAAGACTAATAGAGGAAACAAGATTCTGCAGGGGAGAAAAGGAAAGACAAACTCTTAACATTTTCAATATACACCCTTCCTTAAAGGAAAACATTTCACTCAATATGTGTAATGACTGCCTTCCAGAGTGGAGGGAGGGAAGATAACCATTGCAGGAGAGAAGACAACCTTCAGCAAGGACTCAAAGGTGAGTGTGACATGCCATGCTGAGAGCATGCACCACTGACACACCTTGGTGAGTGTTTGTGTCTTGAGTGAAGGGTATTGTCTAGGGGTACTGCTGAGTATCTGTGGGATGGACAAAGATTTGTTCATCCTGGAGGAAGACTACTCAGACAGTTACGAAAAATGTAGAGAGTGAGAGGCCACTGACAGACCATGACTGACTGAGGCAGAGACATGAAACCAGCCATGGGTGGCCGAAGAGCCCTTACAGAAAGTAACAGTTACAGATCTTCTGAAAGAATAAAACGGCATCACCATTGCCCTGGAAGTAGAAACCCAGGGATCCCATGGAAAAAGCAATGGTTGGGATGGAGAGAGAGGGAGAGAGAGAGGAGAGAGAGAGAGAGAGAGAGAGAGAGAGAGAGAGAGAGAGA
>CABHPR010093833.1:5297-31955 GCA_902168415.1 Peromyscus melanophrys
TATCTATCTATCTATCTATCTATCTATCTATCTATCTATCTATCTATCATCTGCCTATTATCTCCTCTCTCTCTCTCTCTCTCTCTCTCTCTCTCTCTCCCCATTCTCCCTCCTCCCCTCCCTCTCTCTCTCTCTTTCTACTTAGTCTTTTACTTTGGCTTGCTATCTACTTAATAAACTCAACTCATTCTAAACTGAAAGCAAAGATCATTCTCCAGAAGGTACAGAACAGAGGCCATGATGATGCCCACAGGGAAAGTGGTTTAGGAAGCTAGGTCAGGCTAGCCTGGTAACAGCCCAGATCCAGCAGCCCACTTAACAGATGGGGGGACTTGGGGTTGAGAGCTGAGTAACTCACATGTTCTCGGCACCATAGTTTTGACAACAGTGTCCCCACCTCCTGAGACTGTGTCCAATCCCTCAACGTGACGTCACTCACATAGCCATCCCCTGCTTGTGCTTTCATTCCAGACACTGTCACTTGAGATTTTATTAAGCATTTTCATGAAGTCGGACCAACAAGCCTTGCTTCGCCTTTGGTCCAGTCAGAGTATCAACACCATCCCCGCAGACCACAAGACCAGGCTGAGAGGAGACCACGACCTGGGGCTGGGGCTTGTCTCAGTCTTGGAGCTTGCTGGTGAACACCTCGGCTCTGTCTAGGGGTGGACCCCGATTCACAGACGTGTAAGAAGGCTCAGAGGCCCCCAGGGTCTTGGGGACAGCCTCCTGGGTGATCTGTGAGTCATGTGTTGTTTCCCCATCAGAGCTGCCCATGTCCCTGACAGAGAGAGAGAGCCAGGGTTAGGGGAGCTGAGCAAACCTGGACCCCTGCAGCTCTTCAGGGCCTTAACTTAGATAGTACCCTGGCTTTGAGGGTTTGGTCCCAACAAACAGTGTGATTGTAGCCCTTGTGGTGTGTGAGGCCTTGGGAATAAGGGAAGTGTCACCCTTCTTGAAATTATGAGAATAGTTTCATGTCTGTGAGTTGGAGCATTGAAGGCCATTGTTCCAGGTCCTCAAAGTGTCCTGATCATCGGGGGAGACAGATCACAGTTAACAGTGATCACACAGAGTGGACAACAAGTTTAGGTGGAAGTCCAGGAGAGGGCAGATACTCTGATCCTGAAGGAGGGTCGTGGGTAGAAAGAGGCACATGGGATGAAACAGGAAAGGAGAGAAAGACTTTTGATGGCTGCTGCCATTTACCATGGGTACTTTGTTAACTTCAATGCCGGCGGACATTTGGATTTCACTGTCCCTCTCTGGGCCCATTTCTGGCCAGCTTCTGGGGCCCAGTTAATGTCACCTACTCAGACAAGCTTTCCCATCTGCTTCCCCACCCTCACCAGGACCCCTGCCAGTATCCCGAACCCCTCTGAGTTCCCTCAGCTTGCTGGGGCTGGGATCCATCCTGTGTGATGATGAGCTTGCTCTTGCTGAACCCTCCTCCAGGAAGCCAGCCTGCTGCTGCTTCAAGCCCTTTCCTGTTGCTTCCGGATCCCCAGTGAGCACACTTCAGGCTTGGGGAGGGAGAGTGCTGATTCATGTCCTGCTCTACCCTCCCCGGCTACTGCAGTCAGAGACCCAGGTTCTAGGCCCAGGCTTTGACCCTGAGATATCCTCCCCACTACCAAGCCTCAGTTTCCCCACCTAAATGGGTGAGTTAAATAACAGCTCTCAGGAACTTCTCTGAGGGCTTCACAGGGCTAATTCCAGGTGACCTTTATCATTCTGTTGTGCATATTATTGTCACCTTCATTTTTCCAGAGGGGAAAACTGAGGTCCTAGATGCCTTGCTGAGGTCACACAACTCCATCACAGCTAAAGCTTGTCTTTTTTTGTGTGTGGGATGTTGGGATCGAACCCAGAGCCTCCTACATACTAGACAAGTGCTACACTGAGCTATATACTCCCAGCCCAAGAACTGAGATATAAATGGGCCCACTGCCCACAGCCTGGGATGCACCTGAGTCCTTCCTTCCCCCGGTGAATGACCTGACCTTGAAATGCCAGGGTTCTGCTTGCCTTCACCAGGGCCATGGCAGGGAGCCCCTGGCTTCCACTCCCTGCGCTGTCTCAGAGGACCCAGTGCTGAGTCTTTCCTGGGGAGTGTGTTGCTCTGTCTCCAGGCTCCGGCCCTCCCCGCTGGCAGTACTCACACAAAGCTGAGGATGATGGCTCCGGCAAAGCCCACCAGCAGGAAGAAGGGTAGGGAGCCCAGAATGGAAGTAATGACAATCATGCCTCCGCTCCGCCGGCCCGGCCAGGTGTCGATGGCTGAGTAGGGGGTAGCTGCAGAGGACCACAGCCACTTACTCCCCAGGAAATGCCCCACCCTGGATCTTCTTCCAGGGACAGGAATCCCCTGCCCTGGCTGCCTGGAATCCAGGGTGACCTACGTACCTAGGGCAGTAACTGCTCTTCCCAGGCTTTGGCCCTATGGCCTGTCTGTCCCTCATCCCCTTCTGTAGTCTGTGTGTTTCTGTTTACTTCCTCTGCTTGCCTAAAGTTAGGTATATACTAACGAAAGACTTCTGGTGACATAGTCATACACATTCTAAACAAAATACAGTTGAGCAAAGGGCTCAGAGGGGATGTGGTTCTCGATCTTTCTGGCTAGTGTCACCCTTGGAAACAATGGACAGGTCCTACAGTGAGCAAGTGATTTGTGGCACTGTCCCTGGAGACATATCTCTGGAGACCTGACTCTGAGTTCACACTCCACTCTGGTACCCCAGGTCTAGGGGGTCCCATATGCACACCCCAGAGGCCAAGCTTTAGGACTGGCTCCAGAAGTGCTGGGCCTGCCTCCGCCACCAGAGCTCCTAGAGGGATTCCACCAAGCTAGCCAGGCAAGGAGGTGGAGGTGCCCACTGTGTGAGGGACAGAGGCCAGTCTTAGAGCCAGGACTCAGTTCCAAGGATCTCAAGGCCATATCAGCAAGAGCAGAATAAATGGGAATGTCACAGGAGGTGTGGCAGGGAAGGAGCATGGGTGGGGGTCACCCGGCAGCACAGACATGCCACATATACCCACATACAACATATAGCAAATACACTCTACTTATATACACTACACTCATTACACACTCATAGATGTATGCCACACACCTCATACCCCACAATCACACACAAACCACAGACGCACACCACACACTCGGACTCACGAGTAATTCAGTCATACTCACAGCCATGTACACTCACACACTCACCCACCCACCAAGGTACCACACATTCCACCACGTTCCTCACTGGTGTGTGAGTTCAGGCAACATCTGGAACCCCAGCCTCCCTCATGTGGCCCTAGCCCTGCTGGGACTGGAGTAGGAGGCAGAAAGTTTCTGTGCTGGAGTCCCATACAGTCAGGATCATCTGGTCGATCTCTGCTAAGCATGGATGTTCCCTGGCCCTAAGTCTGTGTGACCCTCACCCTAGTGGCACTAGAGTTGGTGCGAGCATGACCTCAGTTGCTCTGCAGCCTCCTCGCCCCTGCTGCCTGCCTCGGGGTACAAGGGGCTCTGAGTAAGGAAAGACATGGCTCTTCCTGAGATCCTCCACTTAGTGCCCAGTCCCTGTACTGCCATGGATCCTTGCTATCGTGAGGATCCACAGGACCACCCGTCTCTGGATCCAGACAGGTGATCTTGACTCTAGTACACCCAACCTGGGCCAATCTCAAGCATGGAAGAGGGAAGGGATGGTTCAGATGAAAATATCTCAAGAAGCATTGTATTGAACAGCACAGTGGCCAGGTGCTTGGGGGACTTTTCCCAGGGACAGCCAACCCTCCTCTTGATCAATCCCTGGCCCTGCATTCCTGGATATGTCCTTAAGGAGTATCCCAGAACTGACCTGCATGACCACCACCCCGCAGCATGCACTTACGCTGGTTGGTACGGATGGGATCCGACCATAGTGTCTGGTCCTGCACCAAGCCCGTGGACATGTTGACTAGGACATATTTGAATCTGGAAGAAGATGAATTAAGAATGACTTTCCTCTATCCTGTGTGCCCAGCCACAGGAAACAGGAAGGAGGAGAACCATGGGGGACACACAGGAAGACTTCCAGGAGACAGCTGTGGGTGGAGTCAGGACAATAGAAGGATGCTGGACTTGACCACATATTCCCTTGGCTGCACCTGCTTTGGGAAGCCTTCAGGATTGGGGCTGTTGCTCAGCATTCCTCTGGGAGTACCCCCTTTTATTCTATGTGTCTGTAACACCCTTGCTGGGTGTTAATCTGTAATTCTCCAAGCATCTCTGGTCCTTGGAGTCACAAAGAGAATTAGAAAACCAGCCTGATAGCATCCATCGCCAGCACCCAGTCCCCTTGGTTCCCTTGGATCAGGGCTGTTTTAGGTGCAAGAATCCCCAAACGAGGGCTATTAATCAGAAGGGAAGACTAAGAGAGATGGTAAGTTCTGTAGCCCACTTAAGCCCCAGTTTAAACAGTGGCTTGGATAGACTGATAATCTGCGAAGAGGACCAATTCATCTACAGCCTGTAGCTTAGTGACCCTTAAAATTAAAGCCCCTTTAGGGGCTGGGACTGTAGCTCAGTGGAAGGGCACATGTTCAGAATGTGTGAAGCCATAGCAATACACATACCCTTCATTCAGGCAGTTCGGGAGTTCAAGCCTAGTCTAGGCTATGTGAATGCCTGTCTCAAAACAGAAGAGGGGCTGGGGAGGAGAAAGGCAGGGAGGGAGGGAGAAAGAAGGAAAGAGAGAAGGGAAGAGAGGATGTGTTTCGAACTGTGTTTGCAGAGCAGGGTGCCTAGCAGGGTCCTGTTGGGCCTCTGTGTACCTGCTGCAAACCAGGAAGCCTCCCCTGCCTGACACCTGGTCCTTGTGCCAAAGAAGTATGGCTTCCCCCATTTTGTCCCCTCCCTGGGTCTTCCGTTCTCCCAAGGTCGTTCACACTCACCTGTACTCAGTAGCTGCTGACAGGGGAGGGTTGCAGAGGCCCTGGAAGTTGGGGTCCCAAAGACAGGTACCGTTGTTGCCCACCCTGACTAGGTATGCATTCAGGATCTCTGAGGCCTGGTTCACATCTCCAACAGCGTCCAGGCTGGGCAAGTCACCACAAGGGGTCAGGTCAAAGGCTGCAGCTTTGTAGGGGCCCGACCGCCCACCCTGGGTTTGCCGGAAGGTGGTGCTCAGTGGAGTTCCAGCGCTGTCTTGTACAGACACATTCCTGGAGCTGGCTGCAGAGGCAGTGCTGGGAGTCAGGACCCTGGCCACTCCAACTCAGTGACAACCACTCAGTCACCCATCAAACACCCCAAGCCCAAGTCTACCTAGGTTCGTTCTGGGCACTAGGATGATTTGCACACACAAGCTCAGTGGTAACAGTGCAGTTGGCCCAGGAGCGTTTCACTGTGAGGTGGTGGGTTTATCTCTCACTCACTCTGTCTTCCAGTGCCCTGTAACCCCCAGCTCAACAGACCTCTGCCACCTGCACCTGGCAGCCCTGGATTCTTTCTGCTATAACACGGGAAGGGTGGGATAATGCTAAGGTACATGTGGCTGGACCCATATTGGATCTCACCCTTCTTCTTCACTACATGGGTGACCTTGGACCTATTACTTGGCATCTCTTGCCTTTGCGTTTCTGTGAGATGACAGAAAAAGACCCCCAGGGTGCCCACAGATCAGGCCTGCTGACAGGATGGAAGGCTGGGAAACATCAGAAGGCTGTTACTGGGTACCTGGTCCCCAAACCCAGGAGCTTGCATTGAAGAGCTGTGGGCTGGGTCAGGGAGAGCAATCCTGGGGAAACCCCTGAAATAACCTAGGTTCAAAGGCCAGTGAGACCAGAATATAACTGTAGGAGCCCCAGAGAGGGGACCCCACCCACCTCTGCCTTGATGCCCTGCTCTACCATAATAATGTGCAAGCTGCTTGCAGACATTGGCAAGGCGGGTAATCAGAAATTGGTGTGTCTCCCCACTACCAGCCTGGACGCCAGGACAAGTGCAGGTCTGGGGCCACACCCACAGTGGTGTCAGTGTGTGCATGGGCAGTGATGAGCAAGGGGGTCCTGGACCTTCACAGGCATGCAATGTCCCATCACCCAGCTCCCTCTTCCTCTTCCCTGTGGACTGTCAAGGACCCTTTTAGAGGGAAACAGGTTCCTTACCTGAGTCGACCATGACATAGAGGTAAACCTCGTAAGTGCCGCTGAGTGGCTCTGAGCTATCGAACATGCACAGAGGTTTCTCCAAGGCCACGGTGGTCAGGGTGGGGTTGTTGGTGGCAAAGGTCACACTGGCCAGTTGGGGCTGGAGGTCCACAGCTGGTGAAGGCAATGAGGGTGGGAACTGACCTCTGGGCAGATCCCTGGGCACAGGTGTATCTGAGCACTTGCTGCATTGTCCTGCACTGGGCTTGGCCTTCCCAGTGGGCCAATCCATGAACTTCTCGCAGAGATAATCACTGCTCCTGAGCCCACCCTGCTGGTCACCTTAGCCAGTCACAGTCCCACCCCACCCCAGCTGCCCTCTATCTGTCTCTGTAAGTTCTCTCTATCCTAGGGCCCTTCCCCCTCCACCCCACTCTCTTCACTTGAACTCTCTACTCTAACATGCAAACCGTGTCCGTTTTCCACCCTCTGGCTCCCCACGGGCCTCCCACGTAGTCCAGTCTCTCAGGAAAAACAGTGAGATCCAGACGTCCAGGGCTCTTCCATATCTACTCTCAACTTCAACCCCTGCAGGCTCCCTCTCTCGCCATACCTGCCTCAGCCACAGGGATCGAAAAATCAATCCCAGTACAGACCATCCCTCCCACTCCAGGAACTTGCCCCTCCACCTCCCCCAGCCCAGGGGTTGCCACAGGACTGGGTCTGCTCTCTGCAGTCCTTGGAGGGTGTTCTCTAGCAACACCCCTCAGAAGACTGAGGCCAGCCCATGGATGGGCGCTGGGATTCCCATCAAAGGAAACACGTAAATGCTGGCTGTTTCTCTTACTACAGCTGCTAACATCTGTGTCCCTGTTGCCGGAATCATAGACCTCCTAAATGAGGTTCCCAGTGCCACTCCATGTCTCCGCTCCTCTCCGACCTCCCTGGACACACCCCGGTGTTCTCATCCCCGGCTTACTCCAGCCACACTGCAGGCATCCGAGGGCCAGCAGGGCCCAGAGCAGGAGCATCGCCCGAGATGAGCCTCAGCAACGCGCTCCAACCTGAGAGCCCACCACACCTTGCCTGGTGCAGCCCTGAGCACCTGCCACCAGCAAGGGCACGCCCCACCCCTCTCGAGCGGACCAATCCGAAGCCTCTCAGTGTGATATTTGCATACAGCCTAGCCCCTGGGCTCCTCCCACCAGTGCTGTTCTGGGGACCATTAATTAAGGCTCCCAAGCATCTCTTTGCTTTCTGCAAAGCTCCTACTGCGTGCTAAAGCTGAGGTGAGGCTTTCGCAGTGTCGTCTGAGACATCCTCATTTTTGGAGCCTCAATTTCTATACTGTAAAGTAGAGACACTAGTTCCAACACGCATGAGCTCATACTACTTGCCAGATAACTGGTAAAATTAACAATCGTGGAAAAATGAAGTCCTGGATGATGGTTCTTTTCTGTTCACAGACCACGCAAGACAGAGGCCCAGAGAGACTGAGACGGGGCAGGAACCGGTAGGACCAGACCAAGGGCTGCTTCAGATGAACGGAATAGGGTCTTTAACCCCTCGCTGCTTCCTGAGAAGCATTGGACAATAGTGATGGTGGGCTGGAGTGCAGCTCAGCGGTAAATGCTTGCATAAGCCTGGGTCATCGTCCCCCCGCAGAACTGAAGTGGGGGGAAGAAACCCCGTTCTTTTTCGTGGCACCTCTTCTGCTGATGGGATCCTTCAAGATGAAGCTGAACATCTTCCTAGACATGGCTGTCAGAACTCACTGATGAATGCAAATGTCACTGATCCTATGAGAAACACATGGTCCCAGAAATAGGGCTGACTCCCTGGGTATGCCCTGGGTGGAGAGTGGAAGGTTTATGGGCTTCCAGTCTGTGGTGGGAACAACAAACAAGGTTTTCCTATGAAGTAAGGTGTCTTGACCCATGGCAGAGAGCCCCTGCTGTTGGGGAAGGGGCATTCTTGTTACGAACCAAGGAGAATGGAAGAGAGGAAGTGCAAGTGTGTTCACAGACGCCTTGTGGAAGGGCGCCTATCAGAATGTTCCTGTAAGAGAGAGGGGGATGGATATTTTTGGACTGACAGATACTACAGTACTTCTGCTGTTGGGATCCAAGGGAGCTGGCAAAATCAGCCAGCTTCTGATCTCTCTAAAGAAGATGATGTCCGCCAGGCAGTGGTGGTGCATGCCTTTAATCCCAGCACTCGGGAGGCAGAGGCAGGCGGATCTCTGTGAGTTCAAGGCCAGCATGGGCTACAGAGTGAGATCCAGGAAAGACTCCAAAGCTACACAGAGAAACCCTGTCTCAAAAAAACAAAACAAACAAACAAAAGATGATGATGTTGATGATGATGATGTCCACGAGTGTATTGTCAGGAAGCTCTTAAACAAAGAGGGTAAGAGACCCAGAACCAAAGCACTCAGACTCAGCATCTTGTCACTCCACAGAGCCTGCAACACAAACACCAACGTATTGCTCTGAAGAAACAACACACTAAGGCAAACAAGGAGGAGGCTGCAGAATGTGCTAAACTCTTGGCCACGAGAATGAAGGAAATCAAAGAAAAACGCCAGGAACAGATTGCCAGGAGACGTGGGCTGTCCTCGCTGAGAGCTTCTATTTCTGAGTCTGAGTCCAGCAAAGTAAGTCTTTAAAGGAACAAATAAATGATCAGACCTTGAAAAAAGAAATGAGAGAGATGAGGGGGTCTTCACCTAAATTAACCAGTTCCCTCCAGTGTCGGGAATCTATGCACATCTCCAAATGCATCTTAAATCAATTTTATACACAAGACATACGATTCAGCAAGCATGGGTGGGGGAACCAGTAAATGAATAAAGTGTGGAATGGATAATATGATCATCTGTGTGGAAATTGGATCTGGGTGAATTTGCAAGCAGCTATCTCAGGCCCTTCTTGGACAGAACCCTAAGAACACGATTCCTGAGCTAGAACCCAGGACCTTCCCGGTAAGTTGCTGGTAGAGGTGAGGGGAGGGCAAATTCTGTGGTGTCCTAGCTCTGACGTTGTGCTTGCTAGAGAATGGGGAAGCTTTGGGATGGGGACAGAACTCTACAGAGCAAAACAGGACAAGGAAGATGGGCCCATTGGTGAAGTGCTTGTCTTGTACGCATGAGGGCCTGAGTTCAAATCCCCAGCCCCCATGTAAAAAGCCAGGCACAGTGACACAGCTAGAACTCCAGTGCTGAGGAGGCAGAGACAGAGGATCCCTGGGATTCTCTGACCAGCTGGTCTTGTCAAGATAAGCCCCAAGTTCAGTGAGAGACTCTGTCTCAAATTTATGATATATAGAGGAAGACACCTGATGCTGACCTCTGGCCTGCACGTGCAAACACACATGCACACACAAACACACATGCACATGCAAACACACATGTACACATAAACACATGCACACACAAACACACATGCACATGCAAACACATATGTACATGTAAATACACACATGCAAACACGCATGCACATGCTTGCAACACACATACAAATAAGTAAGCAAAATGTTGGGGAGGGGGTGTTTTGTTTTTGTTTTTGTTTTTTACCTTTTCTGGCCACTTAAGAGAGCCTAGGTGCTTTACCACTCCTACCTCCCGACCCTCACCCCTGCAAAGAGCAAAGTTAAAATGCTTACTTTCTAAAATCCACTTCCTGCAAAGGTCCCCAGGCCCCTTGGAGAGGGGCTGACTCCAGGCTGGGATGGGCAAGGCAGGAGGAGCTGGACTTTTGAAATCCATTAAAGAATGGTGAACACATGTCAAAGGAGCCAGTCTAGACCGGCTTGAAGAGGCCCCCATCACCTGATCTGAGGAACTTTGTTCACAAAATAAACAAAGGTGGTAATATTTAACATGTAGCCCATTTGATAAAATACAGGTCCGTGAGTCAATACTGATTCTGTACAGAGATCTGTAGAGACTAACTTAAGGAAGGGTGACCTAGCCAGGCATCACTGGACAGACAGACAGCAAGTGCTTCCTGGACTTACAGCAGTGGGGACTCAAAGGCATCTATGCAGTGTCCTGTCCCCGAAGTTTAACCTGGGTCTACTTGGCAGGAAACAAACAGATGAGAACTGAGGGCCTTTCTGACAAACAGCTGGCCACTTTGCAAATGTCAGTGTGGTGAAGGAGAAAAGACAGAGTCAGAGGCTGAGACCTGGGGCCGGCTGAGGGGACTAAGGGCATGGAGTGCCTAAGGACACCAGGCCAACTTCTGGCTTAGTCATCTAAAAACAAGCAACCCATCCAGGCACTGCGGCACACGCCCAGCACTTAGGCGGAGAAGTTAGGAGAATCTCAAGTTTGAGGCCAGCCTGAGCTGCCCGAGTCTCCAAATCCAAAGGCTGGAACTGCAGCTTAGTGGTAGAGCACTTTGCCTAGCATGCACAAGGCCCAGGTTCTGCCTCTAGTGCACACAGATGCACACACAGAGGAATGCATAGTGCACACTATCACAATCTCTGTGATAGGGGAAACTGTTAGCGTGTGATGCATATTAAATAACAATAGCGCATGGAAGTTACATTTCTGAGCCAGTGAGATGGCTCAGGTGCTTGATGCTAAGCCTGACAACCCAGGGTCTGATTCCTAGGATCTATATCCTCCAGGGATGCAGATATTCCTGATTGATTGGTTGGTTGGTTGGTTGGTTGGTTGGTTGGCTGGTTGGTTGGTTTTTTTAGACAGGGTTTCTCTGTGTACCCCTGGCTATCTTGGAACTTCCTCTGTAGACTAGGCTGACCTCAAACTCACAGAGATCAGCCTGCCTCAGAGTGCAGGGACTAAAGAAGGCATGTGTCACCACCCACCTGGCGGGATCCAGATATTCTAAATTGAGGCTTGTGTCCTTTACTTTGTACAACTATCGGAACAGTGGACTTCAAGAAACTGAAATTCCCCCAGGAATCTCACTTCGGGAGGAGAGAAGGCTCAAACCCAGGGCTGACCAGAGGGGACGTTTCTCTCCCAGACAGAAGTTCGTAACTTGTCAGCCTACCTTACCGAGGAGACAATGATGGGTCAATGGTGCGTGAGACCATAGCTTGACCCAGACTGCTTAGCTCTGTATAGTACTGGCCTCTACTGAAACTCTAACCTCTCTTCAGGACTCCTAAGATGAACCTGGAGCCACTGAATCTGTGTCTCTCTACCCACTGCAGTCATGCTGAATAAATCTCATTTTCTGCCTTTCAATATTAATTTGACAGCTTTAAATGCCTTATCAAGGATAGGGGCTTGAATTTGACTTGTTGGGGCATGATCTGTGTCCCCAAATCCGGTAACAGTAAAAGGAGAGAACTGCCTCCCACAGCACTACTGTGCCACCTACATACACCTCTCTACCCCAAATAAACAAACAAATAAATGGGGGGGGGGAGGTACAAGACAGGGTCTCACTATGTAACTCTGCCTGGCCTGGAACTTGTGATGTGGACCAGGTTGGCCTCGAACTCAGAGAGATCCACCTGCTTTTGCCTCCGGGGTGCTGAGATTAAAGGTGTGCTCCACCAAGCCTAGCATGGAAAAACAATTTTTCTGTATTCTTTTAAAGAAGTTCCATTTTTATAGTGATGACGAGGTTATGCAAAACGCACCACACTCTGTGGGGGGGGGGGGACAAAGGTGAAGTGGCCTGAGTCAGACCGGATGAGAGAGAGGAGAAAGGAAGTGTGGCGGTCTTGTCAACACTTGTAATTGGATATGAGTTTGCACACCGCTGTTCCTGCAGCATTCCTAAAGGCTTGACATGTTCAGTGTAAAAATGCTGTGGGGGAAGGGCTGGGCACGCAGCTCAGTACCTAAGCACTTGCCTAACGTGCGTGCGTGAGATTCTGGGTTTACTTCTAGCAATATAAAAGGGGGGAGGGTGCTGGGGGAAGTTCCGTGTTCTCACCTCTCTGGGGATCAGTTTCCCTCTGTGAATGGGGTGGGGTTGGACACCCCTGGGCTCTGACCCGCAGGGTAGACAGCTTATCCCAGGCACCTAGAAAGTCCCAGCGATAGGCGCTCCAGAGCAGGGGTGGGGTTTCCTGCAAGGGTTTTTAGGGGCTGGCATTTCTGGTTTTGTGATTGTTTGTGCACCTGGGGTTTCATGGGGGTAGGGGGTCCTCGGGGTTGATCTCACTGGTGAGAGAGAGCAGGCCTGCAATTCCTTGACTTCTCCGGGCCCTGCTGTTTCCTATGAGAAAAACAAACAGAACATCTTCTCATCTCCTCCTTTGCCCAAAAAAGGAGAGAGCTTTGTGGGGGAAATATTTAAATAATAATCCGCAAAGGCCCAAACATGCTCAGCAAAATAAATAAGGCAAAACCTCCTCGGGTTTATAGTCAGGCCTCGGCTTTAAAGCCTGCTGGCTTTGGAGCTTGGCTGGGAGATTCAGGAGGAGTGAGGTCAGCAAGCTCACTTGGGGGTGACTGGTGCAGATCTCAAAGGAGCCGGGACTAATGAAGATCTCTAGGCAAGTGTGACTCCGTGCCAGAGCACTGCAAAAGACAGAAAGAATCATGCCCCTACGGTAGCCACGCCCCCATGTAAGCATTTCAAAGCCTTTTTGCAAAATAATACCTTGGTTTATTGGTTTTTTGTTTTGTTTTGCTTTGTTTTGTTTTTTGGGGTTTTTGGTTGTTTTGAGACAGGGTTTCTCTGTGTAGCTTTTGGAGCCTGTCCTGGAACTCACTCTGTAGCCTAGGCTGGCCTCAAACTCACAGAGATCCACCTGCTGGGATTAAAGGTGTGAGCCACCACCGCCCAGCTGGTTTTTTTTTTTTTTTTTTTAATTTGAGACCATCTCACTATGTAGCCTGGAAGTCACTATGTGACCTCTGCCTCCTGCCTCCTACCTCTGGCTTTTTCTTTTTTTGAGGCTTTTTTTTTTTTCTTTCACTGATAAATCCCAGGTCTCACATTCTGTCTGTAATGGAGGATGACCTTGAACTTCTGACAGCAGGCTTACCTAGCAGCAGGATATAAATCTGGCAGGAGGTGGAGACAGGAGGATCAGAAGTTCAGTCCGGCAGGGCAGCAGTGGCACAGGCCTTTGATCCCAGCACTCAGGAGGCAGAGGCAGGCAGATCTCCATGAGTTCAAGGCCAGCCTGGTCTACAGAGCGAGATCCAGGACAGGCACCAAAACTACACAGAGAAACCCTATCTCAAAAAGCAAAACAAAACAAAGAAGAAGAAGAAGAAGAGGAGGAGGAGGAGGAGGAGGAGGAGGAGGAGGAGCCCAGCCCTGTGCAGGCCTCCTTCAACACTGGCAGTTTGTGGGGCAGAAATTCTTGCCCCTGAGCTGCTTCTCCAAGAGCCAGAGATCTGCCTCGTGGGTTTTACAAGCTAGGGAGGCTGGCTGCCAGGGATGTTGGACAATGCTGGTTTTCAGTGTTGGTCTCTGACCCAGGTGACCCGGAGGCTGTGGGATTCCATCACTCTAAGAAAACAGAAAGACACTGTGGGAAACAGGGGTCCTCACTTTGTAATAAGTGTTCTGGAGGTTCAGAACAGGGAAGTCAAACCGGCAAAAGATGGCTGGTGGGTCTATTTGGAGTAGCAGCAGTATTTATATTCCTAACGGGGGGGGGGGGAGACGGGACGGGGGGACACGACACTCCACGCTGGTTGAGTGCTTCAGGGAGGTACAATCTTCTCAGTGTCTAGCATTGCCCTCCTCCCCAGAGTCCCCATCCTATTGGTTCAGGACACAAAGCCTCACCTAATGCATATCCTGGGGCTCAAAAATTGCCCTTTTTCTTACCCGGGGCTCAGTTACAGAGACTTTGAATCCTGGAATGAATACGGAGCTTCTAGACGTCTGGGAGCCAGCTACAGAAGACAGGGACCTAGCGCCTCCTGCGTGTCCTGTTTCTCTGCTGAGTTTTAACTGCACCTCATGTGGAAAATTGACTATAATGATTTGTTTCCTACAGCCCAAGAGAAGAAACTCAAAGTCCCAGGCTTCTGAGGGTCACACATCCTGCCCCTGCTTCGAGCATCTCCACATGGCTTTAGACAACTCTCTCTTGGGACTCAACCTTAGAAATACATTCACAAACTCTCTGACAGCTTGGCACTTAAAAACAGCTCTTATGGCCGGGCAGCTGGTGGTGCACTCCCAGCACTAGGGAGGCAGAGGCAGGCGGATCTCTGTGAGTTTGAGGCCAGCCTGGTCTATAGAGCGAGATCCAGGAGAGGCATCAAAACTACACCGAGAAACCCTGTCTCGAAATCCCCCCCCCCACAAAAAAAAACCCACCAGCTCTTACAAAGGACCCAAGTCCCTTGTCACTTGTCAGCCTGAGAGAGTCAGCATCTAGAGTGGGCATGCCTCTCCCAAGCAGCTCCTGTTGGAGAGACCTATCTTGCCATCTGTGAGTCTTTCAAATCCAAGAGCAAAATCCCCTCCAGGGTAAAGATAGGGGCTTGTGACAGTGACCCCATGTTCTGTGGGGTATGTAAGCTTATCAATACTAGATGAGTGAAGAAGGTTTTAAAGGGGCTGGAGAGATGGCTCAGAGGTTAAGAGCACTGGCTGCTCTTCCAGGGGACCTGGGTTCAATTCCCAGCATCCCCATGGAGGCTCAAAGCTGTTTGTAACTCAAGTTCCAGTGGTTCCAACTCATACAGGCATACATGTAGACCAAACATGAAATGCACATAACAAATTATAAGTAGGCTTTAAAAAATCAGTATAAAGCCAGGCAATGGTGGCACACGCCTTTGATCCCAGCACTCAGGAGGCAGAGCCAGGCAGATCTGTGATGAGGCCAGCCTGGTCTACAGGGTGAGATCCAGGACAGGCACCAAAACTACACAGAGAAACTCTGTCTCGAAAAAACAAAACAAACAAAAAAAAAATCAGTATAAATAGCATGGGGGAAAAAAAGAAGCTGTTTGTGGGGAAGCTCTTTGTGGGTGTCAAGTTCATCTGGGGTCATGCCAGACAAGGTGCCCAGGAAGGACCCACAGGACACTGATGCAGGCTGACCCTGGAGCAGAAAAGAGGAGAGTCTGTAAGTGTAGTTTGAAGGTTGCCCTAACAGGTCACCACTGATGCATTAGATGTGGGGTCCAAATAAGGGGCTATCTAGAGGATCCGGGTTTGGCTGGAGGAGTCAGGGGGTGGGATTGGAACCGGCCAACTAAGAGAGGACAGGCGTGAGCACGGATGTAAGGAGGGGGATCCAAGACCTACTGTTCCCCTTTGTACAGTAGAGGACCTGGAGTCCAGAGGGAGGTCAGAAGTCAGTGGTTTTCTCTTCCTGACAGTGTCCATCTGTGGGTCAGGAGCTGATTCTCAAGCCAGGGGCAGTCCCTGGAGGCAGCTTCTCCTGAGCGAAGGTGGATTCGATGATTGACAATCTGATATTTAAGCATCATGCCCCTGTCCTTACCTGCTGCCCCATCCCATGCTGGACACGGAGAGCCGAGGATGTCAGATTCACCAAGACCCGGAGAAAGCCTACCTGATGAACCAGAAGAGCTTGTGGGTGGGGATCAGCAGGCTGGGCTACTGCAAGGTGGAAAGGTCAGGGTTTCCGGGTTAGCAGAGCAAAACTGGTTTGTCAGGCACTGGAATGAAGCCTGCAACAGACATGCATAGCTCTGTCGTTACCTGTGAGGTCTGGAAGCCTGAAGACTTTCCTGACCATTCATTCTCTTGTCCCCGCTATCTCCTGCTAATCTTATCACCAGGGCCCTGCAGGCATCCTAGGCCAACCCTAGTGGATCAGAGTCAAAAGAATGAATGTAGCTTACACACATATGAGCTCACAGAGACTGAGGCAGCAATGCACAGGGCAGGTACAGGTTCAAGGCAGATGTGGTCCCAACACTGAGAGGGGGAACTGGACACAGGGTCTCACCCCTAACCAAGAAGTTACGTGCAATTGATACTGCCTAGCAAGGGAAAATTTAGTTTTCTTCATTGGAGTGTCACCAAGAATATGAAGCACACGTCAGGGTAGGCCCCGTGCCCAGGAGTAGTTGCCCAACATAAAATGAACTCAGTGGTATTTTTGCAGACATTTTGCGTCATTTTGCTTTGTTTGAGCATGTTTTTGTCTTATTGGTCTTTTGCTTGTATATTTTAGTTTCTATTTTTATGGGAGTATTTTGTATATGTTTCTTGTTTGTTTTTGCTTTTTAAAGAGAGAGAGGGTATAGAATTGGGTGAGTGGGGAGGTTGGGAGGGTCTAGGAGGAGTTGGAGGAGGAGAAAAGTATGATCAGAATATATTGTATGAAAACAATTTTCAGTTGAAAAAATAATTAAATAAAATTTGCTTTGAGATTAAAAAATAAGAGAATTGAAGATTGTGGTGATATATACATAAATAACAGCTGTAGTTTAGAAGAAGCTTGCAGTAACCCCAGAAGATAATCTGACTGATGATGAACCTCACCCTGACCTCAGTGGGTTAAATGCTGTAGTGACCTCCCTAGACATTTGAGAACCTGCGTCTGGTACCCAGTGACCTCCCTAGACACCTGAGAACCTGCATCTGGTACCCAGTGACCTCCTTAGACTCTTGAGAACCTGTATCTGGTGCCAGGCTGCAGCTTGGTTCTGTGAGCTCTAATCCCTAAGGGCTGTTTTGGAGGTTCTTAGGCACACTGGAAGGAGATGGGTGGGGCATCCCAGATCAGGTACCCCAGAACTCTGTGTGCTTTGACTGTTTCCCCCACTCTGTCCATCTGGGGCACTTCATGGCTGTCTGCAAGGGGTTTCCATGAATCTCTAGATACATCATCACCACAGTGGTTTGGTGGAGAAACTGAGGCCAGAGGGAAGACACTGTCCAGCCAGCCAGTAGGACTGCAGCAGGGTGGTGGGCTTAGAACATTGTTCTTGCCCCTTCATTACCCTAGTTTCCCCCAGACCCTCTTGCCACCCACCTCAGCTCAGGTGCAGGGCAGCAGCTCTGACTTGGTTCTTTTGATGCTGCCCTGAGAAGTTACTTCTTGTTGTCAGAACACTCTGCCAGCTGTAGACTTGGTTCTCTATTCCATGTCCTTGCCCTCAGTCAACCTTCTATGCCCTTATAGCCCTTAAAGTCTTCCCGGACTGGCTCACAAGGGTCCTAGTGTTGGTTTTATGCGGTCCTGTTTACCCTGTGAGGAAAAGTCACGAGGCACAACAAAACCCACTATGTGTGAGAGTTTATTAGGAGAAGGGAGGGAGAGGAGAGGGTGTGCTCAGGCCTATTTGAGAGACATGTGCAGAGAGAGAAAGAAGGAAAAGGGAGAAGAAGAAGAAGGGGGGAGGAGTCCGTGACCCGATTTTTATGGATTCCCCTGCACATGTGTGTATGGGCTCACGTAGCTACACCATGCATGCACATAGAGTGCGTGATCATGCTGCATGCAAATTAGGTGGCACACAGATTATATAGGACCTAAGGCTCCTTGCTTGGTTACTGAACAGCACATGTATGTATGGTCATGTAGCAACATGCATGGAGCACCTGAATGTATAAATGACCGTGGGCAAGTCCCCACACCTCCCTGTCCTTATTTTAAAATGATCATCATTTCTCCTTTGTGGTCTCCTAGATTTATAAAATAATGTGTGGGGCATGATGGTACACGCCTATAATCCCAGCACGGGGGAGGTGGAGGCAGATCCACCCATACTCATGGAAGCGACCCTAACTAAAATGAAGGGGTTGGACTGAAGAGATGGCTCTGTGGTTAATAGATGGTCCTCCTTCTATAGAGTTCAGTTCCCAGCACCCACACTGGGCGGCTCACAACTGCCTGTAACTGCAGCTACAGAAGGTCTGATGCCTCCAAGGGCACCTGCACTGGTATGCATATACCCAGACAAGTAATTTAGAACAAACAAACAAATAGAGTTGGGCGGTGGTGGCACAGGGCTTTAATCCCAGCACTCAAGAAGCAGAGGCAGGTGGGTCTCTGTGAGTCCAAGGCCAGCCTGGTCTACAGAGCAAGTTTCAGGATAGCCAGAACTACTAGAGAGATATCTGTCTCAAATATGTGTGTGTGTATGTGTGTGTGTGTGTGTGATTGTGTATAAGTGTTTTGTCTGTCTGTATGTATGTATATATGTATGCAGGCCACATGTGTATCTGGTGTCCATGGAAGTCAAAAAAGGCCAGCAGATACCCTGGAACTGGAGTTATCAATGATTATAAACCACCATGTGAGTGTGGTGGAACTAAACCCAGGTTCTCTGCAGGAGTAACAGGTGCTCTTTAACTTCTGAGCCATTCCTCCAGCCCCTCAAAGAATATTTTAGAAAACAAAACAAAAATATCACTGAACTAGTGTGTAGGAAGTGCCCATTCTACGTGCTGGGAACACTGTTATTCTAGCAGTCGCAGGAAGAGAGCCAGCCCTCGGGACACTGTTACTGGAGGAGTCATGTAACACATAATCAGACATATGTGTAAGACCACAGCAGGGGAGGAATAAGTCCATGAGATATCATCTGGGCTCCTTACCTTCAGTGGCGTGGCAGGGACGGTCCCTGAGGGCAGTATGACTCAGTCTGAGTAGATAGTATAATGGCCCCTGCTTCAGCTCGGGGTCATTTTCAGCTTTGGGCTTTTTTTATGGGGTGTATGGCCATCAGGACCAGAGCATCTAGTGTCTTGTCGCCCAGGGGAGAGACTGACTAGTCATGCAGGTTGGCTCTGAGCTGCTGGTAGCATCTGGATTCATTTCAGGCTTCATGTCCTGTCACCAAACTGCTCGGGACAACCTTAAAAAGTTAGGATAGTTGAATGACATTCCCGCATGGGTGGGAGACCTAGAACAGGGGTCTAGTGAATGGAGGGTCCAGGAAAGAAGGCAAAGCAAAAGAAGAGGAGCAACCCAGAACTTTATTTTCCATGTTTTTTTTTTATTACACTTACTAATTGTGTGTATATATGTGGATATACACACACCACAGCTCAAGTGTGAAGGTGAGGTGATAACCTCTGAGAGTCAGTTCTCACCCTCCACCTATGGGTCTCAGGGATTGAACTCAGGTCAGCAGGCTTGGCAGCTTTATCTTTATCTGCTGAGCCATCTCACTCACCCAGGACCAGAAACTTCAGAGAACATCCCAAGGAGTGTGACCACAAAAAGACCCAGGAGGGCAGGTGTCCTGCTGACGTCCCACGCAACCTAAGTCAGAAGCTCATTTTTTAGTAAAAGGGGGGACCTGTAGGGCCCTGGCCCCCATTTTGGGTAGCTGTTGCCTTGCTTGCTGACCTTGACCTTGATGTCCTCCCTATGCTAATTCCCTGCCGGGTTCCACCCTCCTGAATGCTTAAGGGAAGTTCCTTATCTGTGTATCCTGCATATTGGGCGTTAACAGCTTAGATGCAAGATTGTAAAATATCGATAGCGAACTTCTGCCCTCCAGGGTTCTCCCATTGTGCTGTAAGCCTGTATTTAAGACCTCTTCCCTCCTTCAATAAACAGCATTCGGCATTCAAAAAAAAAAAGGACCCAGGAAAGAGAGAGCAGGGAAGCTGGGGGCTGGGGAAGAGATGGAATTGGGGGGCTCTCAGGGGATACTGGGTGATGGGAGTAGAGTCGAGGATGTCTAGTGATAGGGGAAGGGTTGAGCTGGTGTAGGGTGAGGTCTTGCTTGTGGAGTTTCCCAGGAGGAGACAGCCATGATGCTTAGCCCACAAGCACACGGGCTCAGGGACCAGCCCAGAGACCTGGAGGCACAGAGCTGGGTAAGCAAGTCACAAGCCAAGCAGGACCATAGTTAGACTGTGAGGAAAATGAGTTGCAACCAGAGAAAAGAAAAATCACAAAACGCTGAACAAAAGCGCCCTCAGCCCTTAGAACCTCATGTCCCCCTAGAACTCGAGGTGCGTAGCAAGGACTTTGGGGGTTCCCTCTATAGAGACAGACATGCCTCAGACACGGATCTTCCCCAGAAACTCCTCAAGGAACCAGCCCTGCCAAGGCCCAGCTTTCATCTACTGAGCAGATCCCAGCTTCTGACCCGGCGAGGGGAGAGGATCAAGTTGTGTTATTTTAAACCACGAACCGTATAATGTGTGTTCCAGTAGCTAGCGGAAAACTAAGACAGAAATAAAACACCTGAAAATGGCAGTTCTTAGCTCTGGGGGGCTGGGCTATAAGAACCCTTTTTTCCCCCTTAATCTCTAAATTTTCTAATTTTCCTATAAAAGCACTATATGCATTTATCTTGGGGGGGGGGGCAGGCAGAGTCTCACTATGTAGTCTTGACCCAGAACTCAATATATAGACCAGGCTGGACCTGAATTCAGAGGTCACCTGACTCTGCCTCCTGGGTACTGAAATTAAAGGCATGTTCCACCACACCTGGTCCTAACTTTCTTTGGTTGAGGTATGAATGTCTGTAGCCCAGACTAGCCTGGGATTCACTAACTAGCCCAGGATAGACTCAGACTCTGCACAATCCTGATGCTGGGGCAGGGACCCAGGGCTACACACTTTCTAGGCAAGCAGTCTTCCACCCAGCTTCATGCCCAGCCCTCTTACTTTTTATTCCAAGACAGTGTCTCATTCAATAGCCCAGGCTGGCCCTGAAGCTTCCACTCTGCTTCTTCAGCTCCCTCTAGCAGCTGGGATTACAAGTGTATGTCACACACCTTCTCACCCTATCCACCTATGGTACACTTGGGACAGGAGGGGACACTCAAAACCAAAGGTTCCCAGTCATCTCTACCATATAAGGACACTGATCTCAGCACCCCACCCTCATGACCTCCTCTAACCTTAGTGATTTTCCCAGGGGTCCCATCCCCAATAACTGGGGTTAGGCTTCATCTCATGAATTTGGGGTCACTCACAGTGTCAGAACTGGGGGGCTGGAAAGATGACTCCGGTTAAGACAGCGTACTACTCTTGCAGAGGATCCAAGTTTGGTTCCCAGTACCCTAGTCCGGTGGTTCCCAACGGCCAGTGACTCCGGTTCCCAGGGAATCTGATGCCTCCTTAGGAACCTGTGCTCAGTGTGCATACCCACTCGTGTGTGTGTGTGTGTGTGTGTGTGTGTGTGTGTGTGTGTGTGTGTGTGTGTGTGTAAAAATGATGACAAAACCTTTCAGAATTTGGGCAGGGTGTCCCTTTTCAAGCACCTCTGAGCCTTGTTATTGCTCACAAATGCAGGACCTGTTTCTCAAGTGAACCTTCCATCCCAGCAGGCAGAGCCTCAGCAGAAGGAAGGACCATCTGGAAAAAGTCTAAGCAAAGCCAAGGCTCGACACCAAGGACAAGTCAGCCCTGGGAGGGCGAGGTGGGGTGTGGGGTTTGGGGAGAGCCTGAATAAATAAGGATTGACAGGCACAGCTCCTCCAAGAGAGATCATCAGAGAGCTGCAAAACGCTCCAGCCCTCACAGGTATCCCCTGAGGACCATTCCAGGACGGTGAGTGATGATGCAACCTTATTTCCAGCCTGTGAATCATTGTCCACTGTCCCCGGGGAAGATTGCAATGAATTACAGAGCAGCCAAGGTTGCCTAAGCAAGGCCCTGGCCCTGGGAAGAAGACTTCCTGGAGGCAGGATGCCTTAAGGAAAGTCAGTGTTCCTGGCAGAGGGAATTGCTTGTGCTAAGGCGGAGTGAGAAGAGCAGGGTGCAGGGTGCGGGAAGCTTGCTAGGAAGCGCAGGGTGTGGGCGGGAATTCCCTGCTCAGCGTGTCCCTGCGTCCCCCGCACCCAGCGCGGGTGTCAAGCGCCCTCTGGCGGCGCTCGTGGGCGCTGCGGACAAGGAGCGGGCGGTTGTGTGCACCAGGGTGATCCGGGCCAAGTTCTATCAGAACCAGAAAAAGAAAGAACTTTGCGATAGAAAGAAGCAGTTTATCATTGTCTTAAGTTTCTTTCTTGCTGCTGTGCTAAAACGCCCGGACAAATGCAACTTAAAGAAGGGTTTATATGGGCTCAGAGTTTACGGTATAAATCCGTCACGATGGGGAAATCAAGGCAGTGGAAGCTTGAAGCAGCTGGGCTGCATCGCTTCCACATCCCCAGTCAGAAGACAGCAATGAACACCCGCATGCCAGCTCTCAGCTCGCCGTCTCCATTTTATATATCCCAGGATCCCGTGCCCAGAGAATACTGCAACCCACAATTAAAATGGGTTTTCCCACTTCAGTTAACATAAGACGATATCCCACAGGCATGCCTAAAGGCTCATCTTCCAGGTCATTCTAGATTCTGTCATGCTGACAGTTTACACTCACCATCACAAATATATCATTTGTTTTCTAGTTTTCTGTTTTGCTTTGAGTCAGGGTATCTATTGTGTAGCCCTGACTACCCTTGAGCTAGCTATGTAGACCAGGCTGGCCTCAAACTCAGAGATCCATCGCTTCTGCATATAGAGAGCTAGGATTAAAGGTGTGCATCACCATGCCTGGGTGCTTACTAGTTTTTTTTAAGACAAGGTCTTATGTAGTCAAGGCTGGCCTTGTAGTCAAGAATTACCTTACAATGACTTTACCTCCACTTCAGAAGTTCTAAGATTAAAGGCTTGTGCCATGACACCAGATTAACATTATAATTAAAATTTTTAATTGTGTGTATGTACACATGCATGTCCACATCATAGCTCGCAGGTAGAGGTCAGAAGACAACTTTGTGGAGTCTGTTCTCTCCTTCCTCCTTCCTGTGGGTCCAGGGTTGAACTCAGGTCACTAGGTTTGCTTGGTAAGTGCCATTACCAGCTAAACCATCTCCCCAGCCCTTGAACATATGATTTTGACACAGTTGCCCTTATATGAACTCAACCTTAAAGTAATTTTAATTTGGGGTGGGAGAAATGACTTCCTGTGCAGCAAGCATGAGAATCCAAGTTCGGATCCCTCTGCCTGTTTCCATCCCATCTGCTGGCTCTACAACCGAGCTACCACAGTGGAGCTGAGAAACTGAT
Organism: Peromyscus melanophrys; assembly: GCA_902168415.1. Taxonomy (NCBI): domain Eukaryota; kingdom Metazoa; phylum Chordata; class Mammalia; order Rodentia; family Cricetidae; genus Peromyscus; species Peromyscus melanophrys. The sequence goes on from CABHPR010093833.1 coordinate 28,335, forward strand.
ACCATCAGGAACCTGGGTCTAGAAGAATTGGGTGGACCCTTTTCTCAGCCACTGGCCTCTATATTGTTAGGAATAGCGTGGCAAGCCAGCCTTGTCTCCCCAGGCAAAATCAAAAGTATAATTTTAAGAAAAAAACTGAAGTCCTGGGAGGGATGGCTCCGTGGTTAAGAGCATATACTGCTCTTGCAGAAGACCTTAGTTTGGTTCCCAGCACCCATGCCAGGTGCTCACAACTGTCTCTAGCTCCAGGGAAATCTACTACATGCACTCATATACACCCCGAACAGGCACATCATTTAAAATAATACAAATACATCTTTTTCTTTTCTTTTTTTCTTTTTTTTCTTTTCTTTTCTTTTTTTTCTTTTTATTTTTTTATTTTTTTTGGTTTTTCAAGACAGGGTTTCTCTGTGCAGCTTTGTGCCTTTCCTGAATCTTGCTCTGTAGACCAGGCTGGCCTCAAACTCACAAAGATCCGCCTGCCTCTGCCTCCTGAGTGCTGGGATTAAAGGCGTGTGCCACCACCGCACGGCTACAAACACATCTTTTTAACAAGTGGCAGCCCAGGGCCTGTTCAGTGGGTAGAAACACTTTCTGTTTAAGCATGACTCTGAGTTGAAATCTTTGGGACCCACTTAAATGGCCACTCAAATCTGTAACCCCAGAGCTGGAGAGACAAGAGGATTGCTGGGTTTTGCTGGCTGCCAGCTTGGCTCGGGGTTCAGTGGGAGACCCTGTCTCAAGGGAATAAAGTGGAGAGTCATACAGCGGAACATCTGCAGTCCCCTTCTGGTTTCCACCCACATGCACACAGACATGCAAATACACCATTTCACATGTGTGGAGATCCAAGCACAGTGTGCAGAGTTGGTTCTGTCCTTTTAACATGTGAGTCCCTGGGATTGAACTCAGGTCAGGAGGCTTGGTAACAATTGCCTTTACCTACTGAGCCACCTTGCCAGCCCCTAAAATTGTTATTATTTATAACTACAAGCATAAACCACAATGCTGGACTTTGGTTCCTCTTCCTCTCCCCCACCTTTGTCCCACCTTGTCTCCACCCTGCCAGCCATGGGTCTGCTTCTGTCGCTGTGGGTTAGATTTAGGTTGCATTCTCCATAATTACATGTAAATAGAAACATACAGCAATCTCTCCTTTGGCCTGGGCCCGGCTTCTTTCCCTCAGCGCAATTTTCACTCAGCGAAATCGTTTGGCGATTCATCCGTTTTGTTACATGAGATTAACAGTTTGTCCCTTCTCATGCCCGAGTAGATAGCATTGTACGGTGACGTAGTTGCCATGAGCTGGCCCGTTTGCCTGTCAACAGACGGACACTTTTCTCCTTTAGCTGTTACTAATGGCACAGCTGTGCACATTTTAATTGCCTTGGTGAACCTACGAGTAGAACAGCTGGATCCTGGGACAGACATGTGTTTAGCTTTTTAAGAAACTGAGGCATAAACTGGGCTCAGTGGTGCACACCTTTAATCCTAGCACTGGGGAGGCCAGGCTAGTCTACATAGTGAGTTCCAGGACAGCCAGGGCTACACAGAGAGACCCTGTCTCGAAAACAAACAAAACAATAATAAGAACAAAACCCCCCCCCCCCCCGCCCCCCGCCGGTAGTGGCGCACACCCTTAATCCCAGCACTCAGGAGACAGAGACAGGCAGATCTCTGTGAGTTCGAGGCCAGCCTGGGCTACAGAGCGAGTTCCAGGAAAGGCACCAAAGCTACACAGAGAAACCCTGTCTCGAAAAACCAAAAAAAAAAAAACTTCAGAAAAGACTTGGCTCCCAGTCAGCAGTGTTCCCAGATGGGGAGGTGACTCAATCAGAAGGGCTCTGATCGCTCCCCCTCCATTGATGGGGTCATATTTGACAGGCTGCTGTGAGATAATGCGAACTCAGGATGTAGGGCCTTGTCCAGGGGTGCAGGTCCTTGTGGGTGTTCCCTTAGGGACATTTTGTCCCCAGCCCCTTCTGTTTGCTCTTTGAGTCCTGGTTGCTGTGAGGTGAGCAGCCTCTGCCACCCATGTCCGCCACCCGACGTTCTGCCTTAGAGCCAAAGCAACAGAGCAGCGAGTGGCTGGCGGTAACCTCGGGAACCAGGAGGCCAAACCTTTACTCCTCTAAAGCTGTTTTCCCGAGTATTTTGTCACGGTCCCTGAAATCTCACGACACACCCACCCACCCTTGTCACGCTGTCTGACTTCTGAACACTGGGAAGTGGGTGGAGCGATGTGTCAAGGACACAGCTCACTCCCTACTAAAGGATGCTGAATTTCTTCTCCTGGGCTTATAATTTATCTTCTCGGGGCCCAGTGTATTCTAATCTGCTATTAAAAGACTTCTTTTTTTTTTTTTCCCATGGTGCTGAGGATGGAACTGAGAGTCTCATGCACGTGCTCTACCGCTGAGCTGCACTCCGGTGCTATGGGGGCTTGTCTTCCAATTTTCTGCCTGTAAGAATTCTTTCTATAGTCTAGATCCTACATTTTCTGTTTAGTGTATGCGCGCGTGCGTGTGTGAATGTATGTATGTGTGTGCAAGTGCATTTGTGTATGTGTATGCTCGCATGAAGGCCTGAAGAGGGTGTCTGATGTCCTCCACATATACATCTCTGCCTATTCCTTTGAGGTAGCTTGGCATGTGGTTGTGGGACCCAAACTCTGGTCTTCGTGATCAAAGAGCAAGAACCCTGAACAGCTGAATTATCTCTCCTGCCTCTGCCTTCTGGGTGCTTGGATGACTGACATGCACCACCATGCCTGGTTTCTAAAGCCCTGGGCTTTGTGGTACAGTCCCCACTTGTCCTTCCATGCAGACCTCCTCACTGACTGCTTGGTGGGCTATGACCAATCAGGCTCAATACCCGCTCTGTTCTGCCCTGAGGCTGCCACCTCCTTCTCTGTGAGGAAGACCAGCGCCCATAGGGTGCCCTGTTGATTGGGTTCGAGAGTAGATGTGTCTGCAGGCTCCTACCACACAGGAGCAGCCTCAAGTTCCGCTCTGGTGGATCTAACCAGGGTGTTCTAACTGCGGCGCAGGCTGCTGCCACGAGCCGACGGAAGGGGGCAGCATGGAGGCAGGGCCGGAGAGGGAAGCTTGGCAGGGACAGGGTTCTGGACCACTCACTCGCCTGGGACCCTCTCTAGTCATGAAAGCAGCTCTGTTGCTAAAATTCCTTCCCAGGGGGAGATGTAACCAACATCTACCCCTCCTCCTAAGGTCCCAACGATTCCACCAAAGTTCACTATGGGGCACCAATGAGTTTATTGGGCTTACTCACAAAGCTTAGGTGCGGAGGGATTGTTGCCAGGACTGTGGGCGCCTCCCGGCAAAAGGCTGCATGTGACAGTCTATGCAGCAGGAATGGAGCCCCCTCCCCACCGATATCCTCTAGCCCCTCCCCCAAATCCCCCAAGACCCCAAAGTCCTGAGCAATTAGGGAAGAATTAGGGAATACGGATGGTTGGGGGCAACGGCGGTGGACTCAGGTGAGGGTCCCATGACCCTCTCTGTCCCCTCCTGTGAGGGGACATTGGTAATCGACAAGCCCAGTTGTGATGATTTGTGTGTGTGTGTGTGTGTGTGTGTGTGTGTGTGTGTGTGTGTGTGT
>CABHPR010093835.1:0-14392 GCA_902168415.1 Peromyscus melanophrys
CCCCCCCATATCAAATGAAAATCAACTCAAGGTCCTTCTTTCCCAGCTGCGTCAAGTTGGCAACCGGAAGCTAACTATGACAATTGTTAGGTAGGCTTCTATTTTTAATATCTAAATAGTCTTTGATTTAAATGTTAAATGTTAAATTCCAAGACAATTCTATTCTATAGAAAAAACATATATAAACAAGGTAGGTTACAAATAAATGTACGCAGCAGTGTTCATCTAAGTCTCAAAATACTTTTCCACCTCCTTCTTATTAGAATAATTATACTTTGCCAAGAAGGCTTCCATTAGAATTTTCTGTATCTTTAATTTTAGTCAGACTCAAAAGAAACAGTCACCACAAACACCTTATAAATACACAGCAGATAAAATTACTATTAGAAAAAGGCAACTGCAAACTTAACTATTCTAATTGTCATCTTTATCATCATAAACTTAGCTAAATGTCCTGTCGTCTAACAACATACTCTTCTTCTGACTCTCCTGCGGTCTCAATACCTAGCAGATAACACAAAATAAACCAAACCCTGAGATACCACTTAGATTTTTGGATTGTTCCTTGATAATATATACATCCCAACCTGTGAAAGCTGTAAAAGGTGGCAGAATTATTCAGAGTGATTATACTGTTTCATTACTAGTGCATGAAAGCTGCAATTTGAGAGCCTACATGTCCTATTTTTTTGAGCTGGATTTCAAAGGCGGCAACAACAGTGCAGATCCTGCTTTGTTCTTGCGGCAGGATTTACCCTGAAGACTGTAAAGCTTCTGACATGCTCCTTTCATCCCTCTTGTCTACTAATATAACCCATCAAAACAGCATCCTAGAGCACTCCCACCCAATTATTCCTAAGTAAATACTCCTTTCAGATTGCCATAAGCTTGTCCTTTCCACAGAAGTACCCAGCTAAGACTCCCATGATTCCCAGCATATTATATTCAATGTAATCTTAGCCTGGTAATTGGTATTATTCAATTTGGAGTTGAGCCAAGCCTCTTCTTTCTTGTCTTTCTGCCTATCTTTAAGTCAAACTGTCAGTCAAAAGAGTTTCAGTCTCTTCCTGGAGAAAAGCACATTTCCTGACTCTGTTAGCTGGGATTAAGTAAGAATCTGACTGTCAAGAACTAATGGTTGAACAAAGTACAGAGAGCAGTTTCCCATTGCTTGTCAAAGGGATATCTAAATCTCCAAGTTCAGTCAAGACAGACAGAAGAACAAGGGCACCTGAAGGATGAGGCTCAGCTGACAGGGGAGCAGAGCTGGAGCGGCCTCACGGAAGTATAAAAGAGTCTTAAATGACAAACGCATTGCTCGTGAGAGAGCTGAGAAAGCAAAAACAAAAGAAAGGAACCGTTTCTAATCTGAAACTTTATTTTAGAGTTACCTTCATCTTCTAAAGAAACTGCCAGGCTGGCAGGATGGCTCAGTGGGTAAGGGCACTGCAGACCTGACCACCTGAGTTCTATCCACGGAGCACACATGATGGAAGGAGAAAACCAGCTCCCCTAAACTGTCCTCTATCTCCACATACGCACCTTGGTGTGTGTGCGCCCACCCCACCACACACACCAAAGAAATGTTCAAAAAACCCAACTTTTTAAAAAGAAACTGACGACAAAGCTGAGCCCAGAAATGAAGTCATAGTTAGGCCCAGGATTCAACTCTTTCTCCAACTCACCTCCTGCCTCCTAACTCAATGGATTTTCACTACCCACTTCATCAAGAAGCCACAGAAGCCTTCCTACTGTTCCTTGAAGAGTACCAACCAGCCTGTGCACTAGCTAGTCCTTCTGGTACACTCTCTCTTACATGGCACACTGTTGTTTGTTGTTTCTTATGGGGGGCGGGGGGCCGCCATCCAGCTCTCAAATAAATCACACATGGAGGCTTATTCTTACTTATAAATGCCTGACCTTAGTTTGCTTGTTTCTTGCCAGCTTTCCTTAACTTATATTATCCCGTCTATCTTTTGCCTCTGGACTTTTCCCATTCTCTTACTTCTATAAATCTTACTCTTACTCCACAGCTTGCTGTGTGGCTGTGTGGCTGGGTGGCTGGCCCCGGGAGTGCTCCTCCTTCTCTGGCTCCTTCTTCTCCCCCCATCCCCAGATTTCTCCTTCTATTTATTCTCTCTGCCTGCCAGCCCCACCTATCCTTTCTCCTGCCTTGCTATTGGTCATTCAGTTCTTTATTAGACCATCAGGTGTCTTAGACAGGCACAGTAACACAGCTTCACAGAATTAAACAAATACAACATAAATAAAAGTAACACACCTTAAAATAATATTCCCTGCCAGGTGGTGGTGGTACACACCTTTAATCCCAGCACTCCAGAGGCAGAGTCAGGCAGATCTCTGTGAGTTCGAGGCCAGCCTGGACTACAGAGTGAGTTCCAGGAAAGGTGCTAAGGCTACGTAGAGAAACCTTGTCTCAAATAATAATAATAATAATAATAATAATAATAATAATAATCCCCAACAGCACACTCTCACCTTCTTCATGTCTCTGCTACTGAAAAATGTGATTTTTTTTCCCCAATGACACTTACTCTATTCATTAGAAACCAACACTCAGTCTCATGCATTTACTTCTCCCTTATCTCAAGCTACCTTTTTTGCCTTCTGACATACTATTAATTGTGCACTGTGAGGACAAAGCTATCCTTTAATAATGTCTAAGTGAGTGAATGAATAAACAAACCTTCATTTGTTCCTCTTGAAAATCTTAGGAGTGAGTTGCTATATAATGCCTAAGGCCCCGACTTGGATTTTAAGAGTCAATGATTTCATGTAATTCTCCCTCCTCAAAAATCAGTTAATAAATGCAAGCCTGGTATTAGCCAGACGGTGGCACATGCCAGCAACCCCAACACTCAGGAGACTGGGACAAGAGGCTCATAAGTTCAAGGCCAGCCAGGGCTCCAAAAATAAGTTCTAGACCAGTCCTGACTATACAGTGAGGCCCCATCTCAAACCCAAACCTTCCCCCAAATACACTGTAGGTATGAGTGTGTGTTTTGGTATTAAGAAAGAGTTATATGGGTGTGCTAGTGCATATCTTAATCCTAGTACTTATAAGGCTAAGGTAGAAGGACCATGAGTTCAAGGCCAGTCTAGGCTACAAGAACAAGATTCTGTCTAAAATAAACATAAGATGAAAAATGTGAAATAGGTTAGAATTTTCCAGCAGTCTACTCCTCCACCACATTCTTCCCAAGAAACCCTCCCGTGAGCCTCACTTCACTATGGATCTCTCTTCACAGTGGATTTCTTCAGACATGGAACTTCATGGGAAAGGATCTAGTGGGAGCCGTGGGCTGATACAGAAACACAACAGAATGGTATATACCATCTAAGGCTTTGAAAACTAAAGCCACACATGGAATTGAAAAAGCTAATTAAAAAGAGTAATTTTAAATCTTCTCAGTGGCAAAACTGATACAATGGGGTTTCAAATATAAAAGGGTTACAGAAGTTTTACTTCGTTTATCCTTTACAGAACAAGATTACACAAAAAAAAGAAGAAGAAATTGCCTTCAGTCCCACATTTTTATTTAAAAAGTAATGGGGAAATATACTAACAAGATTAAGAAAAATCTTAGCTCCTTGGCCTGCCTTTTTAAAGTATTAACGTGCTTAGTCAGTACAGTTTTAACATTTGGAAAAACTTAGGTTTCTATCACCATGGTGATGCTTATAAAAATGCAGGAGAAGATACATATAGACACTAAGCCCTAAAAATAACGGTCAACTTACTAATGACACCAACTAGTCGTTTTATTACCAGATTCTCAGCCCGGGAACCCAGAAACCTAACTAAACAACAGAGCCTTTCCCAAACAAATAAAGCACTCCAGCAAAACCCTCCCCTAACTGCAGGGCCAAGAGCAGCCCTCACAGTTCTGACAGCGGATCCTGCAAAGAAACAGGACTCAACCCCCGCAGGGCATTGGAGCACTCCAGCAAAACCACAGCGCCCTGGCTGGCTTTGCAACCAAGGACCCATGTGCTCTGCCCGCTCCCTCACTACCTCTTCCAACAGCGCCCTGCAGAGGTTAAGCCCTTCAGACTCCCCGAGGAGAGGAGGGGGTGGAAAATAATTTACCAAGGAAAGGAATTGTTCCTGAGGAAAAATGAATTGGTAAGAACCAAGTTAGGGAGTAAGAGGAATTAAAAGGAGAAAAATTTTTGAGAAAAATCCAGATAAGCTTGTACTAGGGTCAGCTAATAAAAATCCAAAGGCCAGCCCACAGTGTCGCCACCTACAGGAGGTTAAGCAAAGAAAGAATATATTAAATGCAAATTTCAGGTAATTTCTCTAACTCAAAAGCCAACTCAGCAGCTTCCTGGAGCAAAGTAAGAGAATCAATTACTGCAGCAAGCAGCACTTTATCAAAAGAAATATAAAAGACGGGCCAAAAGGTCCCAAGCAGGAAGCACAGACCAACAGCTTCTTAAATCTATTCAGAACAGTCACTGCTGCTTCTAGGTGCAAGATGCAGAATGCTTCCCAGATCACCATGGCCCTGGGTGGCAGCAGCGGCAACATGGCCCTCAGACATCAACATCGCCTCAGGTGGTGGCCCAAACCAGGGACATCCTCACGGCTTTCAGTGGTAGCACGGGCCCTGGACATCACCACGGCCCTGGGTGGCAGTGCAGGGCTTCCGTTCCGCCTCTCTCCACAGTGCACACACCACTCCACTTCTCCTTCTCTCTCATTCCTCCACCACATACCTGTTCATCACAGTGGTGCCCACCCACCCACCCTGGCCTTGGGGTGACAAGCAGGCCTGTGCCTGTCTTCCACCCACCCAGGCTGCAGGGCACTGGGTGAGCCTGTCCCTTCTTTGTTTTGAATAACGCCCCCTCCAATTCAATGGATGTGGGGCCAGCTACTTAAAAAAACAAAACCTGACTCTTCCTCCCCCAGAAGCCATTAACTGTGAATACTTCCTCGGTTAGGGTAAGGGCTTGTGAGCCCCTCTACCTCCACGGTAGAATATTCACGGCTTGTGCAAGTGCAGCGAGCATTCCTGTCTTGTCTCAGAGTAAGCTTCCCTCTAGTCCTGCCCGTCCACTAGCTCTTACAGTTTTTCCACACACCCCCTTCCATAATTGTAGCTGAAGTTATCCTGTTCCTGTCCGGCTCCCGAGGCCCTCAGACCCAAGCAAACATACAGAGACTTATATTATTTATAAACTGTATGGCCTAATGGCTCAGGCTTCTTGCTAGCTGTTCTTATATCTTAAATTAACCCATTTCTATTCATCTATAAGTTGCCACGTAGCTTGTGGCTTACCAGTATCTTAACATGTTGCTTCTGATCACGGTGGCTGGCAGCGTCTCTCTCTGCCTCAGCCTTCCACTTCCCAGAATTCTCCTCTCTCCTTGTACCACCTACACTATCCTTCCTATCTGGCTACTTGACATAGCAACATATACAGGACATCCCACAGCACATAACCGTTCCTGAGCTTTGGGGTGGAGGAGATACAGACATCCCATTTGTGGCTAAGCACTCCACAGACACTGCAATCTGATCAGTTGTTAATGCTTTACCCACTACCCACTGCAAAAACAAACAAATGAACGAACTGTGAGGGCCGCACTAACCTGTGGGTACAGAGATATGGGAGGGCAGTTTGCTGGGATGTCCATTTATCAGAATAAGAGCAGTATGCTCACCCCGGGGCCTATGAAACCCAACCATGGGTTCTTAGCCAGAATTAAAGGACAAGACATATGTTCCTTCCTGTGAAATGGGCCTTAAATCAAATAAATCATAAAGTGGTTGGTTAGTCCTATAACACCCACACCACTATTACACCCATGGGCATATCTCGTATCATAGTTCACATCTGGGTAAAATTGTTGATTACTTTTTTTTCCCTCCAGCAGCCTACATAGCTCCATCTAGTACTATAAAAGCCACAAGAGGGAGGAAGATTCCTGGTTGGTACAAAGTTGATTTCTACATATGCTATGTCCAAAGTCTGTGATACCTTCAACAATAGGGTCTTACCATCAAGTTCTAGTGGGCAGCCAAGAGCAATGGCAATAGTTTACATGTCAACTTATCCAATTCTAATTCTAGTAACAATTCTAGCACGTGAGTGTACAATAAGTCTGAAGAAATCAAGCCACATACGGGCTAGTAATTTGCCAAGGCCAGGCGGCTGTCAGAAGGAAATGGTAAGAACCCAAGCAGCATACTTTCAGAGTCTGCAGGTAACCACCACAGCATGCAACTTCTCTCCAGAGACAAATTAAGTCAAAGTCCTCACAAAAAAGTACAGACTTGGCGTTACTGTGCCTCTGCCTCCCACCAAGACTTCTTTATGAACTGGGAAATAAGCATTCACTGTCAGCATGTGGTTATTTCCCACACAAAACTATCATCCAAAATAACATCCCAATTACTAACTCGGAAAATACATAACATAAACTTGGAAAAGAGCAAAATGATCCTTAAAGTGTATATATTGCTTTTATCTGAATTGATATTGTCCATTTTAAGAGCAAGAACCATGCCTACCTTAGAGCTTTGAGACTGCTGTGGAAAACAGTCTCTATTAAATAATAAGCAACACGTTTTATAGAAACTGGGTTTAGAGAGCTTTATTATATTAGCTAGTTTTAAGGTGCATACTTACATAGATTACATGGAACAGATACAGTAAAAAATATAGTTAAGGAAATAAAAAATCATAATGTGGAGCCAGAGAATGTTTGGCTAAGCCAACAGGAAATCAGCTGTTGATTATAACAGATACTAAGCCACATGAGAAGCATTTACAATATGCCACTACTTATTCTCTTGTAATTGTACAGAATAAAGTGTCTCTATACTAAATCAAATGCAAAATACTTAGAAGCTAATATACAAAAACGACCATTTATTGAACCACAGTACTAGCTCCAGACATCATACCAGTAGTATCAAATATACAATATCTCTATTTCACAGGACTCGGTAGAGGAGCTATTACTCTGTCGTCGTTATTATTTCTGCTCATTTCCAAGAGGAGGAACCTGAGTTCTGCAAAGTCAAGTTCCCAGCCCAAGTTCATACAGCTAATAAGTGAAAAGCTGGCGTACAGAATTTGAGTTTATCAGCATCCAAAGGCCTCGTTTTCCTGCCAATGGTACCCAGAAGAAGCGAGCTGTGTCAGAATCATTGGGGAGCTTGTTAACAAAACTGATGGCCGAGTCCCAGACCTAAAAATACCAATTCCCAGAGATTCTGATTTATTTAACAAGCTCCCAGGTGACTCCTATGCAGCAAGTGAGGGCTAGCCATAGAAGGAGTATTTAAAACCCAAGAAACTAACTCTGCCTGCCTCCTCCATTTTCTGTTGTACAGTGGTTTGAAAGAGAGGTTATAAGGTCCTATAATAAGATTTAGACTCGAGGGAGTAAGTGGTTCAAGTAAGAGAGGAAGGATCCAATTCAACCTCACACTGGAAATTCATTTTGGTAAGTGGCATTATGACCTTTTCATTCATCTCTAAAACCTGAAATCATCTTCAATGACTCTTTCCCTACCTCTCTATCTCTTCAACAGATCTCCTAACAGGAAGATATGACCATCTGTGGTCACCTTTGGATCCAAAGTCCCTGTCTTGTGACTTTTTTATTGTCTTCATAAAACACCATGGCCAATGTAACTTATAAGGAAGCAAACAATTTGGGGCTCATGATTCCACAGGGTTAGAGTCCATGACAATCATGGTGGGGAGCATGGCAGTAGGCAGGCAGGCATGGTGCTGGAGCAGTAGCTGAGAGCTTACATATTGGCTCACAAACATGCGGTGGGGATGTCAGTGAGAAAATGGGAATAAGCTAACTGAGAAGAGCATAGACTTTTGAAACCTCAAAGTCCAAGCCCAATGACACAGCTCCTCCAACAAAGCCACACCTCCTAATCCTTCCCAAACAGTTCCACCAACTGGTAACCAAGCATTCAAATATATGAGCTTGTGGGGGCTTTCACATTCAAACCACCACAACCCCTACTCCCACACCCTCCTTTTCATACAGAATTTACCTCTTTGAAAACATTGGATTCTATACTTGCCTAGTCTCTCTTGCAGCTAAAAGATGGTCATAAAAACCAGTCATCATCAGTGAAGCTAGAAAGGACCAATGAAAATTTTCCTCCCTCACAACCACAAAACCATCCACAAGGGAACACTCTCTTTCTCTGCTCTTTTGCTAACTGACTGCAATAGCAAAAAGAGTGTAGGAAGCTACCCCAGAACCCTGATATACCTGAGCTGCTTTTTATTACTGAAAATAGATTTCTTCATACAATATACTCTGATTATGGTTCCCCTCCCCCAACTTCTCCAAGATCCTCCCCACTTCTCCACCACCCAAAACCACACCCTCTCTGTCTCCTCTCATTAGAATACAAGTAGGCACCTAAAACATAATAAGATAGAATAACAATGCTGTGACTTCCAGGCTTCTGTGATGTGAACTAATATGCCCTACTTTTTAAAATCTTTTAATTCACTTCTTGCTCTGCCTATCTCAGCAATCCGAGTATCTCTATTTCATGTCTTTCTGTATCATTATAAATCTTAATTTTGAAAGGCACATGTTTATAGCATGAGCTATGTGACAGTGAAAAACTTCCTAAAGTATCCCACTGTCAGGGCTCAAAATCCAAACTCCAGTGCATGCACTGGCACCAGTCCATCTGCAGATGTGCCTCTGTACCCTCTGGTCCTGACACCCCCTATCCTGGAGTCACAGAAGCACTGTGCATCCCAAACACCTCGTGACTTCCTGCTAGGACTTTGCTCACATAGTTCTTCAACCTATTTTTCTACCAGCAGAACTGCCTAGACTTCAAAGGGCTGGAAATAATTTCTCCTTGATCTGCTATTAGCATAATCTGTATTCACCAACGGCTACGCTTGCCACATTCTTTCTTATCCACAAGTAAGTATCTGCTTTCCAACACAGCTAGAAGTATTAGGAAAGTCACATCCAGGCTGCTAAGATGGTTCAGTGGGTGGTTTGCATCAAGCCTGATGACCTGAGTTCAATCCCTGGAGAAGGAGAGAAATGACTCCTATAACTGTCCTCTGACCTCCACACATGCATCATGGCACACACACACATGTATGCACACACACACACATGCAGATACACACACACACACAGATACACACACACACACACACACACACACACACACACACACACACACACTAAATAATGAAAAAACAACAGAAAGTCAAAGCCATGGTTAAAGAGTCTCTAACACAAGACGGCCCGTGGATTGCTCAACTGACTCTGTCCACAATCATTCCGACATTCTCAACCATGTTGCTGAGGGCCAGAGGGCAGCCACTGTATTTTAAAGGAAAGACAGGAGCTGGGGAAATGGCTCAGTAGATAAAGTGTTTGTCACACAAGCATGAGGAGTGGAGTGGAGATTCCCGGGAGCCAACAAAGGCCAGCAGACATGGTGATGCCTGCAACCCAAGCACTCGGGGGCGGGGACGGGGAGTCCTGGGGTAAGCTGCTAGACAAGCAGGGATTGCTGAGCTCTGGCTTTACCAAGAGACCCTGACTCAATACAGGAAGCTGAGAACTCTTCAAGGAGATGCATAATGTCAACTTCAGGCCTACACACACACATATGGGCCCACGTGCATACGCGCGTGTACACATGCCACATACGTATGCAAATAAATAAATGATTAAATAGAAAGACAAAAATATTTAGGGCTTGGAGAAATTATTTCGGAGGTACCTTAAACTCACTGAACACAAAGCAGAAAATAATACTGAGCATAAAGACATGAAGATTGACATTCACAAAGATAATATAAAGTCTCACGAAATTCTGGAATATACTTATGGGGCAAGTAATCTCTACTCTCATGACTTCTTACTATACCAACCAATACACCTCCCTGCTTCAATCACATCTCGGTTTAACACAGCAAAAATCCTGCTGGGGACTGCACATCAAAATGCTAAAATACAACTTTATACCCATAGAAGATGGTTATAAAGAATAAAAAGGGAGCTGGGTGATGGGTGATGCCTACACCTGTCATCCCAGACACTCAGCAGGCTGAGGCAGGAAGACTGCTTGAGTCCAGAAGTTCTGGGCTGTAGTGCACTCTGCCAATCAAGTATCCCCACTAAGTTGGACATCAATATGGTGATCTCCCGTGTGTGGGGCACCACCAGATTGCCTAAGGAGAGGTGAACTGGCTCAGATTGGAAATGGAGCAGGTCAAGAAAAAAGCATGTGTGTGTGTGTGGGGGGGGGGGGGGGGTTAAGTGCATGTGTTGCCCTTGCAGAAGACGAGGATTCGGTCTCCAGCACCTACATGGCGGCTCACAACCTATAATTCTAATCCCATAGGCTCCGATACCTCCTGGCTTCCTCAGGCTTCTGCACACACACTGGGAACATACATACACTCAAGCACACATACACATTCACGTAAAACAATAGAATACATAGAACAATTGTTTTCAATGAGTACTGGAAACGATATGGAGGAACTGTCATCCTCATACACTCACATGGGCATGAAAAGGGGCACAACCATAGTTAGGGACACAGCTCGGTGGCAGAACACTCACCTAGCACGCAAAAGGAGCTGAGTCCGATACCCACTAGTGCCACAAAAACACGACAAACTAACTATCAAAAAGCTAGGCGTGGTGTGACACCTGTAACCCCAGCGCGTGGGACGGAGAGGTGGGAGGTTCAGAGCTCCCGCCAGGCTGAACTACATATGACGGTATCTCCAAAGCTAAACAAACATATGCAGAAAGCCCACTTTGGAGAACAGGGAGGTCATTCCTCACATGGTTAAACCTACATTTTCCAAAGGATGCCACAATCCCACTGGGAAGTACATACCTAAAAGAGCTGGAACACACATCCACACACGGTAACACGTTCGTTATTACGTTATTGTCAAAAGGTGGAAACGGTCCAGCTGTATGTGGAGAGGCATACACTGGAGCAGTCACAATAAAAAGAAATGAAGTGCTGAAACCCACAGTCATTGCTCCTTCTCTCTGGTTTCACTTTCCATATTTTCAATTACTCAAGGCCAACTGCAGTCAGCTAACAGTAAATAGAAAATTCCATAGACAAACAATTCCTAAGTTTCAAACCGTACACCTTCTGAATATCATGATAAAATTTCACACCATCTGGCTTCATCCAACCCAGACCTACCTGGGACAAGAACCATTCCTCTGTCCCCTGTAACATGCTCCCCAGCCACTAGTCACTGGGCAGCAATGCTGGTTATCAGGTCAGCTGTGGTGCTGTCACAGGGCTTAGGCTAAAGAAGCCCCTATTCCTTGACAGTGGTCCCCAAGCACAGGAATGGCAGTACTGACAATTCCGACACTAACACTAACAGCCGGAGAAGCTGTTCGTGCTTCCTTTAGGTATAAATGTGAAAGGGGAAAATCATCACAAATGGTTTAACCTTGACATTGCATGAATGGGGAGAAAAATTCAAGCAGTAACTCAAACTGCAAAGGTTATGTCACAGTATATAAAAAGTCATTAAGTGGGCTGGAGAGAGAGCTCAGTGGTTAAGAGCAATGGCTGCTCTTCCAGAGGACCCGGGTTCAATTCCCAGCACCCACATGGCAGCTTACAACTGTCTGTAAGTCCAGTTCCAGAGAGTCCGACACCCTCACACAGACACAAATGCAGTCCAAACACCCATGCACACAAATTTAAAATTAAAATAGACAATATAATCAAAGCATAGAGAAGTCTGAGGCAAGAGGATTGGAAGTTCAAAACCTTCCTGAGGCTACATAGCAAGTTCAAGGCCAACCTGAGCTACTTAGTAAGACTCATGTCTCAAAACAAAACAAAAACACACTCCCCATCTCTGAAAACAAGACAAATCTATTGTAACAGAAACTCTAAATCCCAATTCCAAAATTCTAGCTCCCCAAAGTTTTCATTCAAACTGGGGGGAGGCAATAAAAGGAGGTGAGTGACACAGAAATAAACTAGAAGTGAGAAGTGAGGGTAACAGTCACTAGATCTTGGGAAAGCATGGCGGAGTTGAGAGAGAAAGTAACGGTATTACTGCCGGGCAACACTCTGGGGACCCTCAGGTTAGGATCAGTTTCTCCAGCATGTTTCCTAACATCAGAACTCCTCTTCTGCCACACTTAGTGCGGATCTCAGTGACAGCCTGGATGATCTTTCACCACCACCCCCCTTTAACCCACCACAGGGTCTGGCGTGTATCAGCCAGTGACGACCGCAGTTAAAGGAGGCCCTGTTATCTTCAGCTTCACAGAGTAAATCACGGCCCTCAGGCTGGGGGCCGTAGTCTGCTGCCCTCCCAGTTCTGCCAGAGCCCAGAGCAGCCCTAACCAAAAGGAACAAGAGAGTCACCTGGCCTTCCTGCCCCGCCCCTTTGATCTACTGCTCTTCTGTCACATCCTGTAGAGCCGCACGAGACGCACACTCAACAGCTGGCTTCCATCCTCCTGTCTAATGTATAAAAATAAAACATCATCTATATTATCGCAGTCATTTTCGTAGTACGTTGAGAATGTCAGAGCCCTGACTCAAGGACGAGCTGCAGCAAGCTCGCAGGGATCTCGTCAGAGGCAGATGTTAGCCACTCGGGATCCATTTATAGGACTTGCTTCCAAGCAGGGCTATTCTTCCCTGACTTCATCTCCTCCTTGAACACTGGCATTTAGCAGACTACATTTTCAAATGTCCTTTTCTTTGATCACAGTGTCCTCTCAGCGACATGACACCATACTCCCTTTCTGTTTGTTTTATCATAGAGAAACAATTTCTCTGACCAGACTACTGATTTGATACTCAAAACACACAAAAGTGGGGCAAGTTTTTCTAAAGAACCGAATTCTCAAGCCCTGGAAAGTGAAGATTGTACAGATAAAATTGGGAACTAATCAAGCTGATTTTTATTAAAGGGATAAAAACAAAAAATACCAAGTCCTTGGTCACATGCCTAAGAACTAGTATCTCCGGGAGTCCCTGCCAGCTCGAACATTCTCTCCACCCCACCACACCCCTCCAGGGCGGTGTGGTCTTGCTTCTGAAACTTAATCCTCTGGGAAAGAAAAGAGACAAGTAATCTAACTGAAAAGCCTCTGCTGTTAAAGAAAAGAGCAAGCCCACAACTTCTCCCCAAAAGGCCCTTCCCTGGAAGGGAGCCACCTTTAGTCCTGCCCAGCTGGGTGGCTCACTGGAACACTCTGGGCACGAACAAGGCCCTTCTATCCTATTAGCACTGCCGTCTATTAATTTTCAAATCGTCTCTGCCAGGATAATATTTCTAGTGTCTGTACCACTGGGGAATAATCCCTCTAGTCAACACTCAACTCATCCTGACACTTTAATTCCTCAAAGAACATCTAAAGGAACAAAGCTTGCCACTATTTTCAGCCAAAGAAAGCAAGGGAATTGAAAAAACAATAATAAGGAAAACAACTGCTTAAAATCCATTAGAATATTTAAAACCACTGTCATTTTTAACTCATTAACAACTTGGATGAGTCTTAGAATAGACATGTTCCTCCACCACACCCTCAAAACAGAGAAACAGTTACAAGACCGTTTTCTCCCATCTGCTCTTCCTCCTGAGTAGTCTTAAATGCTACCTGTACTTTGATGGCACTAAATTCCAATCCACAGCTCCCACCTCCCCTCTAAGCTCTGGACTTCCTCAATACACACAGGTGTCTATCGGGCCTTTGAAACTTAACACATGTAAATGAGAAGTGACTTTAATCCACAATCTCTCCTTCCTTAGTCTTCCCCATCCACACGGTTGCTGAAAGTAAAACAACGATCCTAAAGAGAAACTAAATTCAAAATAGATGACCACGAAACCATCCTGCTCAGTGAAATACACCAGACACAAACGGCCAAACATCCTATGGTTCCATTCATATGAGGTATAGAGAGTTATCAAAATCACAGAGAGAGAAAGTAGATGGTGATGGCCATTGTCAATGACTACTGAGTTCCAGTTTGGGAAAATGATAAAGCCTGGAGACAGTGGTGACGGCTGCACAACAATGTAAATGTAGCTGGTGCTGGGAACTGTGCATTTAAAAAGGTAAATTATGTTATCTGTATACTACACAAAAGAAAGGATGTTTTCGGATACCTACACTACCTTTTCTTTTACCATCCTCACCGTGCTATCAGCGAGTTCTATCTTCAGGGTATTTGTGGGACCTAACAAATTATAAGTCTTTATCATCACAGTCCAAGCTACCACCTTCAGCCTGGATTCATGCAACAGCCACTAGCTAGTCTTCCAGTTTCCCTAAGTCTATTCTGTGCCGTGGGATGTCTTTCTGCACGCTGTGAAT
>CABHPR010093837.1:0-12473 GCA_902168415.1 Peromyscus melanophrys
CACACACACACACTAAAGGACAGGATGCAGGGAGAGACCATTCCTTCAGTTGAAAAGTGTCAAAGAGCACATGAAATATTATTCATGCATAACTACATACCTTCTCAGATTGTATAAAGATGAAGGACAGAATTTTAAAAAAGGCAAAAACAATTAATACAGCAAACCATAAAAAAAAACAAGACAAAACACAATGGGAGAGGGAATTTATCACTGACAGTATCAAAGTTATCTGCGGGAGAAAAAGGAAACCTAAATTTCTCTGCAGCGCTCTGTTACACCTTCATCTGTGATCAGGCCTTATTGAAATCGGTAGTAATCCAAATGCCTGCAAGAACAGTTGTCCTCTTGTGTTCAAAACAACAGAGAAAGTGGTGCCTTTCTACGATAATCACAACCTAGGGGAGATTGTATTTTCTTTCATATACTAGCTACTGGTGCAGTCGCTTCCTGTTACTCATGTTTTCTGTCCCTCATTCTGTTGACAGCACAGAAAAGCAAGTGAGTTAGTAGGAGTGAATGGGCTCTGGTCGTAGCAGTGGGCATGCTCTGTCTTAGCTCTGGAGGATGCAGATGGAACCTTTTTTAGTCTTTCCTCCCTAATTAGAAGACGCAGCCTCTGTGTGCGGAGTGTCAGTTAACACTGCTTTCTGGTGGAGTTGATCTCGTGTGCAGCAGGCTGGGAACTCTACAGTATTTTGATGCAGAGTGCATACAATGGAAGTAAATCTCATAAATGCCCCTTCCAATGTTGATGTGACATCATGCTCAAAGATTGCTTGTCTTTGGTATTGCTAGTCCATCGCTACTTACTGTCTGTGAGCAGTTTTCCTATCACCTGTGAATGATCGAAGGAGGAAATTGTGTTAGGTGTCCTAGTGTTTAGAAGCTTAAGGATGGTTTTGATTGACATAAAGAGGTAAAGAGGATGAAGGAGAGAGAGAGGAAATGGAAGTAAAGAACAGGGATATCTGTTGGTGTATGGTATTTCGAGACTTCTCCCGCAGTTGGAGTCTTAGGTGTGGTGGCTCCTTCTGAGCACAGTTGTAAACAGCATTGAAGATCAAGTTTGTGTCAAGAAGCCTAGGTGGTAGAGACATGAGATTTCAAGGGCAGAGTCACAAAACTGTTGGCTTTTGTCTAGTTTTGAGAAGCAAGATCTGTTCCCAGCCACTGGGTGGTTATGCCATCACAGAGGATGAGGTAGCCCTTTGGCCTACTGCTCAACAATCTTAGGATCAATATATTTTACTTTGCTGTTAAAATAAATTCATTGAAGACTTATGTCATGCAGTGTAATCACTTGGCTACTGTATTAGCGAGGGTTCTTTAGAGTAACAGAACTTATAGTGTGAATCTAGCTCCATATATAGGAAGGGGATTCATTAGAATGACTTACAGGCTGTGGTCCAGCTAATCCAACAATGGCTGCCTATGAATGGAAGGTCCAAGAATACAGTAGTCATTCAGTCCATGAGGTTGGATGTCTCAGCTGGTCCTGAAGAAGTGGACTCTAATGCCGGTGAAGGAATAGACTTGTTAGCCAGGAAGAGCAAGCAGGCCAAGAGCAAAGGCCTTCTTCTTCCATGTCCTTATACAGGCTTATAGTAGAATTCATGGCTCTGATTAGAGTTGGGTCTTCCCTGCTCAAAAGATCAGGATTAAAGGCATGTTTCCTCTCAACTCAAAGATCCAGATTAGAAATGGATCTACCTACTTCAAAATAAGCAAGAACTCCTCACAGGTGTGCCCCTTCACTTTTGGATTTTAGTTAATTCCAGATGTAGTCAAACTGACAACCAGGAATAGCCATCACAGTTACTACTGGAGAACTCCAAGATCAATTTGCATATATCCTATTGGTTACATGGGGTGGGTACTACTGAACTATCCAATCCTCATCATTGCAAGGGAACACTGATAACCTGAAGATGTGTGGGCTGCTAGGAGATATTTTGGGGAGGAGGTATATCCATCATTTATTTTGTTTCTTCAGTCCATATTTGATAATTATAAATAATGCTTTCTTAGCACCAGATACAGAAAATAGAGTTTTGTGGGTCCTCAGAATTCTTGTAGCATGGTATGGGGAGAAAGATGTGGGAGATGAAGCAACCCCTGTCTGGAATTGAGAGACAGCTCCTGGGAGACAGGCATGTTGGATATAGTTTGGTGAGTTGCTCTCCTATGCCCCCAGATGGTAGGTTCAGCACATTCTGATACTCATGTTGGAGCCTGAAATCATTGTGGTGGGGGAGATGTCTTTAAATTGCTTGTGTGATTTGAGTTATGGCAGGGATAGGGCCACAAGTCTGTTTTGTATCCCTTATGAATGATCACAGAATGTTTTTATTGCAATGAGTATTTGCTTATGCCAAGTAGATTTACAGTTAAAAACACAACCCTTTATATCTGTTTTTTTAAAGCAATCTTTTATTTTTTTAAATTAAAATATAATTGCATTACTTTCCCCCTCCTCTTCCCTTTTAATCTGTCCCACGTATTTCCCCCTTGCTGTCTCTCAAATACATGCTCTCTTTTTCTTTTTCTTTAATTATTGATATATCTTCTTAAATATATTAGATATAACCTGCTCAGTCCATATACTATTATATGTCTGTATATGATATCAGGGCTGACCATTTGCTTGGATTACAAACAGGGTTGCTCTTCTCTGGTGGGGGGAAGACTATTGCTTTCGCTCTCAGTATTCCTTGGTTGCCTGTAGTCCTTTGTTTAGGAATGGGGCCCTGTGAGGTTCCCTTTCCATGTTAGCGTGTCTGTTGGTGTCGTCCTTGTTCAGGTCATTTTTAGGTAGCCATATCCTTAAGACTTTGTAGGTGTAGCTTGCCTGACACTCTCAGAGATGAAACCTCACAGCAGACTTCCTGTTCCCCTTGCTTTTCTATCTTTAAATGTAGGATTCTAAACCTTAGTACTTAAGACAGCAGTCTATAATTTTACATGACTGGGAAATATAGTTTGGCTCATTATCTTCTCCTTCCTGACTATCAAGTACTCTTAGACCTCATAAGACACCTTAACTGCCCTGAAAATGTTCTGGTGGTATATAATGTGACTATTTAATGGAATATAATAATCTTTTTGCTGATCTACTGACATCCAGATGTTCCAGACATTCAGTTAATATGACTATTGGCATCACATTGCCATGAGCTGAACAGAAGTTAACGTAGGTACCTTTTTGACCATGGGAAGTTTCCATCCTCTCAGAAACAGAGGGGGACCAGATTTTCCACGTTTCCCCATTGAGGAAGGTCTGAGGGAAGAAGACAGCTCTGTAGTATAAAGTAGTGTTTTCTTTGATGATGAAAAATGGGGAAGGGAGATCCTGCGTGGTTTTCAGTAAGAGAGAAATTGCCCTTCCTTTGGATCAGGGTCATCAGAGTTGTAGGTGGGGGTGTTGTGGAGATGGGGCAGATAATCTTGTAAGATGTATAACTGAGAGACGCTGACAGATGGGGTTGATTTGTTCTATGAGATGCCACTTATGGAGTGAACTGAAATGGAGATGTGGAAACTGGAGCTAATAGTATGAGTTTGACTGTAGATACATATGTTTTGGCAAAGGATATGTCATTACTTGCCATGTTACCAAATTTGGTTAAAGAACACTTGCTTGATTGTTGATATGCAAAAAAAGTGTATGCTTTTTAAAATTTTCCACACTGTTAGAAATTGAATGAGAATGCCTCCTGTAGGTTCATACAGTTGAATGCTTGGTCTTCAGTTGGTAGAACTGTTTGGGGCAGATTGGGAGGTGTGGCCTTATTGGAGGAGGTATGTCACTGAGGGTGGGCTTTGAGCTTTCAGAAGCCCACACTATTCCCAGTTATCTCGTTCTCTCTGCCTTGTGCTTGTGGATCAGATGTGAGCTCTTGGCTCCTTCTCCAGCACCATGCCTGCCTGCCTGCTGCCATTCTCCCTGCCATGATGGTCATGGACTCGCCCTCTGAAATTGATCGTAAGCCTCAAATAAACTCTTTCTTTTATAGATTGCCTTGGCCATGCCGTCTCTTCACAGCAATAGGAAAGTAACAAAGACATATACTTTCCAACTTCTTTAAACATTATGCATTCTAGATAATTGATTTCAGGAGCTGTTTCAAGTCTCTATTAAGTCGTCAGCCATGCACCTTTTGGCTTGCTATGTACCTCTGGTTTTTTGTTTGTTTGTTTGTTTGTTTTGTTTTGTTTTGTTTTGAGCTATGATAAATTACCTTAATGTTAGTGGCTTAAAAATGACATAGACTTAATATTTTTTTATTTCTCAAGGTTAGAAGTACCATGTTGGTCTGACTGGGCTAAAATCAAGGGTCCAGCAGAGCTGGTTCCCTTCTGGGAGTGTTACAGGAGAATGTTTCCTCACCCTTCCCACCTTTGCAAAGTGTCTTTGGTATCTTCAGTACTTGGCTTGTGTTGTCCCCTCCCTCCATGTTCAAAGCCAGCAACGTCAAGTTGTGCCCTTCCCATGTTGCATTCCTTAACCTCACTTCCTGCATCACCTCTCTATTCCAGATGTTCAGTTCTGCCTCTCCCTGGTTATACTGGGCCATGGGGACAATGCAGGATAATCTCCCCAAGTCCCTTTTGTCATGCAAGTTACACATTCACAGCCTGTGGGATTGAAGACCTGAGTTCTATTAAGAACCATTGTTCTGCATGAGAATGAATCATTGATAAAGACCAAAATGCAGACTTCATGTTCCATAGTGTACTAGATGCACTTAGGGATGGGCCAGCAAATGGACCGTTGGGCATTGCAGTTATCATTCAAACAGATTTGATAATTTAGACTTGCCTGTAGAATTAGTTCACTAAATGTGGGGCTGAATTAAAATAACTAGAAACATATACGACTTCACTATTTCATTCTCAAAGTAGAAGGAGTCTGAAGCCTCTCATGGGAAAAAAGGAAAAGAGTTCAAACTTGGGGAGAATCCCAGCAAGCTAATTAACATGGTGCTGGTTACCCTGAAATGTTCTCAATTTAAAAATCATTGTAGTTTGTGAAGCAAAAAAATGTAATTTTGAATTTACTCTTGGGCTGGCAAGATGGCTCACTGGGTAAAGGAGTTTACCACACAGTCCTATTGACAGAGCCCGGGAACCCATGTAGAGGTGAAAGTAGAGAGCTGATTCCCCAAAGTTACCCTCTGACCTCCATATAACTGATGTGATGCATATATCCCCCTCTGTCTCTCTGTCTCTGTCTCTCTGTCTCTCTGTCTCTGTCTTTCTCTGTCTCTCTGTCTCTCTCTCTCTCTCTCTCACACACACACACACCTGCATACACATATAATTACAATTTTTTTTTTTAGAAATTTCTTTTTATCTCTAAGAAGTAACCTCAAGATGATATTTTGATGAGCACACATGGTTTTCAAAAAACAGATGACAGGGTTTTTTTTTTTCTTAACCTTCCAGCACATCTTTTTAAAAGTAGTTTTCTGTCTTTTTCTATTTTGAAATGATTAGATCATGGTGTGCGGGAAATTGTTCCTATAACAACCCATTATCATTTTGTTATTTTTGCAGGGGAAAAATAGCTTTTTCATAGTGAGTTGTCAAATGCTGCCATGTACTTAAGGTGGAGTAAACCATTACCTTTCACTCTCTGGGTTTTAGCCCGGGTAAAAACCTAAGTCTATTATTTCAGCTAAATTACATATTTGTTCAACTTGGTCTAATGGTTGCTGCTTCCCATACTACTAGTCTACATAGCCTCCCTCCATTTTTAAAGAACACTGCAATTGTGCAGTCTAGAAATTGGATCTATTACTGTTCCCAGCAGTTGTGAGGTCAAGAATTATTTGTAAGGAAGCCTAGTTATTGCTCCTGTGCCTTAAGCACCTTATAAGTTTTGTGTGTTCTTTTTTCCTGTAAAAAAAATGATTATATATAGGAAGCACTCACAAAGAACAATACTAAAGAGCACCAAGATGTTATTGGAAAAAGTCATTTTTATAAAGCTAGCCATAGAAATGTATTATTTGGAGAAAATACTTAAATTTGATATGCCTCTTAGATGAAGACATATTTTGTTTTCTTAAGACAAGAAGGTCCATGTCCTATTAAGAGCATAGACGCTAGAACCAGAATGCTGGCCTGAAATTCCTACATCTGCCTCTTGTAAGGTTCATGCCCTTGGGCAGGGCTCTTCACTCTGTTTCCATTTCTATCATCTATAAAATGAAGGAGAGGGTGAGATGAGTTTATACACACAGAGTACTTGGAGAAATTGCTGATCCACAGACTAAACAGGGGTTTCCTGTGAAGAGTGCTGTTTACTGTTATCATTGTTACTGAACTTTAGAGCGAACTGTTCACTATGGAATCGTAACTGAACACTTACCAAATATCAGCCATGTTTCAGAGCCTACCAAAATGTTAAATTAATCAGATCAACAGTAAAAAACAATTTAATGTTACATTAACACTCCATAACCAGTAATACACTGTGACTAACTTTTTGTTAATGTCCAATTTGAATAAGCCAATGGAAACCAGATTTGCCTCTGCCTTAAAAATTGGTGAGTGCTATTTATTTGTGAAGAAATAAAGAGGAATTACTAAAAATATACATTGTTAACCAGAAACACAATGACTCCAATTCCTTTGAGACTTGGGGGAGGGGTGTATTTAAGAGGAGATGATTCAGTTGAGGGTGCCCACAAGCAAAATAGGACATTCCAAATAATCTCTGAGATGAATGGGGTGATTGATTTTAAGTGGTAAGGGCATGCTTAACGTGTATGTGGTTCTCAGTTCATCACTGCTACCACAAACAAAAAAACCAAAAACCAAACCAAACCAAACCAAAATCCTAATGTATTTCATAGTTCCAGAGGAGATTCCAAATGAGATCATTATTATGTGGACATCAATCGCTGCTCCCAGGACAATTTTCCCATTCACACACACACACACACACACACACACACACACACACACACACCCCCCACACACTCTGCTTGACTCTTCCAACCACACAGCCATCTGACCCACCCACACTCATGACTATTTCTTTCCCTTAAGGTCTCAGGAAAACTCAGGTAAATATCGTCAACCATGTTCCAGCATCACTGTGAACCTGAGTAGGGAAATCTGACAGGAGTGTATTCATGTAAGGATTGTTACTGTTTTCTGTTCTGGTCAATCTAATTCCAGAATCAATCCAGGCAGACCAATCAGTTGTCAGAGTGCTTGCCCTGCATGTCTGAGGACCTCAGATCAGATCCCCAGCATTCACGTTTATCACTGGGGTGTGGTGGTGCCTGTCTGTAGCCCCAGCACTGAGACACAGGGTGTAGAAGCAGGAGCATCCCTGGAGCTCATTGCACAACCAGCCCCACCAAACCAGTGAGCCCCAGGCTAAGTGAGAGACCCCGTCTCAAGTACAAGGTGAAGAACCATGGAGGAGGATGTTCAGGAGGCTGAGGCAGGAAGACTGTGAGTACCGAGTCTGCCAAGGTTACATAGTGAAACTGTCTCAAAAACAGACAAATAGACAAACAGAATTCCCATCATCTCTTCTCCGAACTGTTACAGAAAAAGAAATGTTTTCATCTAAGAATAACAGAAGAAAGGAAATGAGCAAACAATATAAGAAAGGGAGAGGGGAGAGGATGGAAGGAGAGAAGGAACCAATCTCAGGTTAAAGGTAGTCTTTCAAATTATTGACTGTGGCCTCATGACGATCAGTCACTGCCCTTCATTCCTTGCTTGGCCAGGCTGGATCAGCACCTCTGTACTCACAGCTGTGCCCGTACGTGGACTCAGTATAGTATAATTCCTTCATTTCTCGGGTGGAGAAATTCAGGTGCAGAGACAGTAAGTTACATGACCGTTACTGTTGATCTGCGGTTCACGAAAGAGTATCCTTTCTATTATCCATGTCTATTATAGAAAACTTACTTTATAGTTTCACTCTTTGCTAGGTCTCCATTGCTTTTGGTTTCAGATTTAGCTATCATTTATGGAATTTCTTCCATCCATCAGGTTTTTGAATATTTTGAATATTTTCATTTAGCAGACACTAGGAGCAAGGCATGGGTCTATATGCTTTACAAACAGTAACTCATGATTCTCCCTGAAACCCTAAGGGATAGGTACAATTATTATCCCCATTTTAAAAGTAAGGAAATCTAGGCCCAGAATGCTTCAGTACTTTCTCAAGGTCATGAACTGGTGCATGGTGATCACACATTTACTTTTGACTTGTGCGGTTAAACCTCCTCTGTTATAAGTAATGGCTCTAATACTTGCAAATGTGTTTGATATCCCTTTAATTAACTTTAGGCCAGACATCATAAAAATGCATTTTTTAAAAAACTCTGAGTTGTACCTAAGAATATTGTGAGACATTAACTGAAATCATCCAGAACTGGGTGCCAAATTTTGATGTGCATATTAATTTCCTTTAGCCCTTAAAAGTCTATAAACAGGACATATTTATAGATATAATTTTTATGTCTAGTGTAAAATCCTTACAGTCTCAGGAAAATAAAAGTTTAGTTTAAAATGTAGCAGAGAGAGAGAGACACAGACAGACAGACAGACAGACAGAGACAGACACAGAAGAGCTAGTCAGTCTTCCATGGATTAAAATGTCTATGTAGGAGCTGGAGAAATGGCTCAGTGCTTAAGAGGGCTTTTTGCTATTCCAGAGAAT
Source organism: Peromyscus melanophrys (assembly GCA_902168415.1). Lineage (NCBI taxonomy): Eukaryota > Metazoa > Chordata > Mammalia > Rodentia > Cricetidae > Peromyscus > Peromyscus melanophrys. The sequence goes on from CABHPR010093837.1 coordinate 8,696, forward strand.
CTGAGTTTGGTTTTGAGCATGTTGGTCAGCTTACAACCACCACCTGTTCCTCCAGCTTCAGGTGATCCAACACTCTTGTCTGGCCTATGTGGATACTCCCACCCAAGTACCATACACAAACATACAGACACATAAAGAAAATACAATCTTTGAGTGACTGTGTGTAGCACCCTGAGGTCTGTACTACTCAGGTGGGTGATGTGGTGGCAGAGAAGTGTGTAATGATGTCTGATTTATCTGTCCAGGAGTTGGTAACAATACTTATATTGAATTAGTGGGTTTGGGAAGCATAATCTGAAGGAGAAGTCAAACCCTCTTGTACTTGAAAGTAAATTAGAAAATGCAGAACTAGTGACATCATTCTTCTCAGTGGAGTTGGGATAAGCAGTGGAGAACAGTAGGTGTGGAGGTTGAGGTTAGTGTTAACCTGGAAGAGATCTAGAGTCACCTGGGAGATGGGTCCCTGGGCTTGCTTTGGATGGATTATCTTGATTATATCAGTTACGGTGGGAGGATTAACCCACTATGGGTGGCAGCATTCTCTACACAGGGGATTCTGGACTGCGTAAGAACTGAAAAGTGAGATTAGCACCAGCATGCATGTGCTAATTCATCATTCTGTGCTCCTGACTGGGGGTGTCATGTGACTAGCTGATTTGAGTTCTTGTTGCCCTGATTTCCCCAAAGTGATGGACTATAACCTGGAATTGTAAACCAAATAAGTCCTTTCTCCTTTAAGTTGCCTTTGTCAGGGTACTCTGTCTTGCAACAGGAAAAGAAACCAAGACAGTAATCTGTGTGTATGAGAGTCAGATAAAACATATCTGATACTAGGAGAAAAAATTTAAGTCTTCTGAAGTGTTAACTCACTTTATTTTTCAAGTTACTACTTGAAGTATTGTGGGTTGGTATTGTGCTCCTGCCTTTTCTGGGTCATAACTGGAGAATAAATAGCAGAAGGGCCCGGGGAGGCTTTCATCTTGTGTGCAGGAGCTTGTTTACCTCAGAGCCCCTGCTAGAACCATGCTTGATCCCTCACTCTCCTCAGAAGTAGCTCTGGGTCACTGGTGACCTTCTTCCCTCTGCTGTACTTAGGACTGAGATAGTACCAGAGGCTGTAACAATAGTATTTGCAGTGGTTGTGAAACATTATGAACATTTTTATTAAAGGAATTGTAGGACCTATACAAAAAAAATGAAAAGAAAAAAGAAAGATGGACTGATTTCACTTTGCCTTTAAATGAGAGCTAGAAAATTCCAGGGAGAAAAAGTCTATATTCCAGATGAAAAGGATGCTTGTGGTCAAGGAAGTTTAAGTGGGAGACAAGCAGGCTATAGATGTTTCAGCTCTGCCAGAAATGCTGTCACCATTCCAGCCACCCACCTACATACTCACAAACGTGTGTACTACACAGATGAACAGCTCACAGAAGTAGAGCGATCGAAATTCAACAGGCATGAATTGGAGTATTATTTTTTTTTAAGCATACACCATTGGAACCAGATGTTCCATTGAGAGAGATAAAGAGGAGAACTTTCTGAAGATCCCAGTCCTGTGTCCTGGATTCACATCATCTGTCCCTGGTGGGGAGGAGCGAAGTGTTTTCTTATCAGTGAGAGCAGTTTGTGAAATGGCTGATTCTTCACTGAGGCAGCTCTTGGGCTGACTTTCCCCCATCTTTTTCTTTGTTCATAACATGGGTGCTGTTATTGGAACAGTGTGGGTGAGAGTCTTAGATGTGTCAATTTTCTACCTATTGTTTGCTTGGTTCTCCATTGTCTAATAGCTTAAAACAGACTTGGAATGCCTAGCCTTGACATATGCTGGAGGAAAAACAGCAACACATACAGCTAGGAGATTCATGTCACCTTAACCACGAACACATTTAAAGAGAAGAATATCTTCATTATTACAGTCATCCTAATCCCTTGACCAACTGACACATCCCAGCGATTATAACTTCCTGGAAAACACTCAGCAGGAGATAATCTTTGAATTTCCTAGGTGAAGCTGCATTTTGGAGAAGGGATTCTTTTTGCCGGAGCAGCATTATTTCCAACAGGGAAGCCACTCATTCCTTTAGTCCTACTAATCAGTTACTGAAAGGATATTATGAGCTAGGCACCCTGCCATGGGCAGGGATCTTCAGATGAGTAAGGCATGACTCCTACAAACATCTGATTCACTCTCCTTGAAAGATAAAGTTCACACAAAGTTTACTAGTAAAAACCCACCATTCAGCATGACCCAGTCAGATGCATTACCTCAAGTACAGGAATAAATCTTTAAGGTGGTAGTGTGCAGCCACCCGTTCCAAATTCCATCCTGGGAAAACCCTAACGAGTTTTTATTGAATTAAGGAGGAATAAAAAAGTTTTATAATTCCCTATGAAATACATAGAAGGTGGTCTGTTTGCTAGTTGAGAGGAAGGCAAGGCTCACTGGCCTCCTGAGAGTATTGGCTAGCCTGTGAGCTATGTGGGGGGCTTTAGTGTCTCCTGAGGTGACACAGGCTTGTGGTTGATGCATATCTCCTAGTTTTAAACTCTGACATTAGCGTAAAATAAAAAAAACAGGAGCATTCAAGGTAGGAAGTTCAGAGCAACCAGCTGTCCTTGGAAAATATCTTTCAATTTTCTGGTGTGTGTGTGTGTGTGTGTGTGTGTGTGTGTGTGTATGGTGTGTGTGCTTTAAGGGACAGTGTTAGGAGCTGTAGTTGGTTGAAAGGTGGATCTGGGTCTCCTTTCATGATGGGTGCACACTTATTATTGGAAGAAGCCGCCTTTGGTACTGTCTGGTCATATACTAAAAAGCGAAGTGTGGAGAGCGAGGTCTGAGTTGCATCTGCTCAAAGCAGAGTGCTGGAGTGTTGAGTCCACGATGTCTCATGGCAAGTGAGACGCCGTCCCGGGCACATGAGGAGGAGACACTCTGTCTTTGCAGCTATGGTACTCCAAGCTCATGCCAGAAGCCCATGCCAATGGACTGGGCATGGAAATGACTTATTCTGAGTCATGGGTTGCTTTTCTTAGGCATCAATGTTATGTGTACTGTAATGAGTTGGCAGCAACTCATCATTTTTCTCACATTGGCTCACACCAGCCTGTGTTAACTTCGTTCTCACAAAACCCCAACAAACACAAGTTTCAAAGGACCCAATTGGCACCTGGCCCTAAGTCCTAACTATGCATGTGTTTGAGGTAACCACCTAATTTCTTGGGAACAACTAATGAAGATGGTCCATTTTAAACTGTTACTGATAGGTAGGTACTCCCACACCCCAGCAGGTGTGTATAACCTTGGGCATGCATCCTAGAAAAACTAAACTATGACCCAACACAGCATCTTAAACTTACTTAAAACATTCTGGGTTTTCTAAGTGATTTGGGGGGTGGGCGGGTGGAGACTTGATTACACAGATCTTGGGCATGAACTTTGTAGATGACAATGTCCTGTTGCAATGTCAAACACTTGGACACCTGTAGAAGTCACCTCCAGCTTCTCCTTCAGAGGAATCACCTAGGAATCTTGTAAAATCTGAATTCCACGTGTTAAAGCTTTTCCAGTACTTGTAGCAAAGGGAAGCACATTGGGGGCTAGAGGTATTTGCTGGTGGACGAACACGTACTTAGCATTTGTGACACCCTGAGTTCAGTCCCTAGAACCCAAACCAGCCAACCAACCAGAAGACAGCAAAGAAGGAAGGAAAGAGGATGATGGGAGGGAGGGAAAAGAAAGAATGGCTGGATGTGGTTTCACTTTAATCCCAGCACTCGG